>BLBF01018458.1:0-10885 GCA_015471245.1 Laticauda colubrina
CCCCCCCCCATTTACACAACAGAAGAATGTAACACCTCCAGCTCACTTCCCAGATTTATCCCTACCTCCCCTTCCCCCCGTTACTTATGGCAGTCGAAAGATGCAAAGCGATAGTAGAAGATCTTGAAGGCTGACAGTTGGCCAATGTGACAGGGCCTTTAGAGAAATATAAGAATACACACAACCAACAAGTACTTCGATATTATATTCCAGAGAATTATAGCCACATAAGATCATTGACAGCTTGAATGTAGGCAGCCATGTTAGTTCAAAATTCATATCCATAAATCTCAAGTCTCTTATGCTTTGATGCAGTGTCATGCTTTTAGAAGAAGAGGTGTGAATTCCTCTTATATTTAGATCTTGTAGTGTCCATTGCTGAAGATGGGTGCTTATTTACATTCTCCATGTTCTTCTTCTCCATTCAGACAAGTCTATCAATTTAACTGGAATATACCAGCCATTATCTGAGCTAGGTTCTCAGTAGGATGTCAATTAAGGCCGTATATATGGCAGTATCCAGCAATATAAGAGATCATAACAAATAATAGATTTATACGAATTACAGACAATTCATTTCCCTACAGAAGTAGATGCAGCCTTAAATGATCATGTTGGACAATCTTACATTCAGAGGACATTTTCATCCCAGCTCAACAAAGAATGACGGGAGACTGAGTCATACATTTCTGCCCTCTCACTTTGAAGCTTGGTGCTATCATTAATTCTCATACTTAACCATTTGTTCAGCCGAATGTCTCCCAGAAAACTGAGACTGGTAGATTAAAAACTATGTAGTGACTGAGATATGTTTATGCATTTATATTAACATAAGCCAGATCAATTTATGAAAGTTGGTCTGGCATGGGAGAATTTAAATTATGAAGGTAGCTGGTGTGAAACAAAGAAAATATGAAAGCATTTCAAAAGCACATCTATTTATAATACTGGTGACATAAATATGATTGCATGGAAATCTTTTGATTCACAATGCCTATATATCTTTTGGATTTACAAAATCATTGTATAGTTTGGCATTTTTGGAGTGAGTTTCTAGCTTGACTAAATTTGGAATGTTCAAACATAAGCAGGGATTTAGTGAACTTTTCTTTTTTGTAAAGCAAACCAATTTGATGCTAGAAAAATCATTCCCATTTTAATATTATGTACATCTGTTCATATGCCTTCCTTATTAGACATACATATGCAGCCCAATGGATGCACTGAAATTGGTGCAAGAGGGGAAAGTTTAACATTTTGGAGCTAAATAGCAGGATGTAAAAAAGAGGCCCCTGGAAATGGTAGATAAATAGGTATAAAAATTTTGGGGAAGAGATAATCACTTCTTCATAAACTGGATAACAGCAGGTTGTGGTTTAACTACCCTTGAGTAGGTCAGGTTGTAAAAGATGAGTATAAGGTGGGAGGGAGGGAAAGTACTTTAGAGAAAGAAGTGGAAATTTTGATCACACACATAACTTGTGAAAAGACATAAGAAACAAAGAGGGAAAGAAGAAAAGAAGGTTCTCAGGAACTTAGTGAGAATATGATAGGCTGCTCATAACTGGAGACAAGAAGACCCAGGCTACAAAGAATTCCAGAATATCAATGGGCAGCTTGAACAGCGTGAAACTAGAAATTGATCTTCCTGTCAACTCAGTAGCCATGAACTGAAGCTTGGAAGCCAAGAGGTCCACTTTTTGAAAGAGGAAGCAAGATTCCAACTGCTGAATATGATGCAGGTCTTTATGCAGACACTGTGGACAATTGCAAGAGGAGATAACTTTCCTTTGGTGTAATATATACTGGTTATTAGAAATGTGCTTCTTAAGGCCCGGTCCCACTGCACTTACAGATGCAAAGAGGATGTAAAACATTAAAAAAAGCTTGCCATCCATTGGAAAACACTATGCATCCATTGTGTACTCACTGCATATGTGTTTCATATGCTCTATCCATCGAGCATCCGTCCACTGCAATTTCATCTGCGCAAGAAGTTTTGAGCTGCACAAAACTTCGTGAACAGATGAACTTTTCGCCGTGTACGATGTACATCCACGACATATACGGGCAACAAACATTCTATGTCCATGATCATCCATTAAACGTCCGCTGTATCCTCTCTGCATCCTCTGGCCATCCCCTCAACTCACATCCGCTGCAGCTGAAAACGGAAAGAGGGAGGAAACAAAAGGTGCACGGAATGTCTACACAGCGTTAGTAGCACGGAAATAGGATGTAAGCGGATGCATCTCGTATATAAAGAATTAAAAATGGACAAAATGTTTGTATCTGGGATGTATCTCGTATATTTAGGATGTCTGCAGTATGTCTAGAATATGTAGAAGGCCCCATAGCAAACAACCAATATTTTCTATAAAAAGGGGGAGAAAATCATCTGGATCACTGGGATGGGGGACCATAGAGTCCCACTATGGTTGCACTGGAGGTTTATCTGTCCCACAACTATCCTTATCTATTCCACAAGCATGCAAAAGCTTAACCATTTTTTCAAAGTTTTCACCAACACTTTATTAAGTAAACAAAATGAACCAAGTAAACTAAGTGTCTTAAGCAAAGATAACCTTAATTAACTTTCTTAGGTAAACTTTATGACTTTATTAAATAAGCAAAATGAACCAAGTAAATTGTATTAAGTGTCTTAAGCAAAGATAAACTTTCTTAGGTAAACTTTATGACTGTATTAAATAAGCAAAATGAACCAAGTAAAGTGTCTTAAGCAAAGATAAACTTAACAAGTAAACAACTCAGTCTCTGACACTATTCTCAGTCACTTTGAGTCATGTCTATGGTCTCAGCTGTAAAGCGGGCAGGGACTGTGGAGGTGGCTGTGGCTTGAGTGCTGGTCTGAGGCACCATTGGGGTGCTTGGCCCCGAGGGTACAACAGGGGATGGTGTATTCAGGAAGTTATCCGAGAGCTGACTCAGTCCCATGAGGTTGAGAGGCCCTTCATCAAGGACTTGAGATGTCAGGCCCAATACTGATGACAGATTGTCTGTTGACAGGCTTGGCTGTGGGGTGGAGGAAGGAGGAGTGTAGTGGGGCTGTCTGGTCTGCAGCTGGGTGAGGACTGGCGTCTGTGGTGTCCGATGAACCTGGGCCTGGACTGGAAAGGTCTGCTTCTGCTGTGGGAAGTCCTGGTAGTCATAGCCTTGGTAGGTGAGGGGCTGTTGAAAGCCGTGGAAGGGCTGTGACCTCGCCTGGGGTGTAGGAGCAGACCTGGACTGGGTAGGAGCAGCTTCAGCTGGGCCTTGAGGGTTGTGCAGAAGTGCTGTGATCTTCTGCTTCATCACCTGGTATTGGGCCTCAGGCAGGTCCCTGAGGGTGTGGCTCACATAGGTGATGAAGGTGTTCCGGCCCGAGGATGCTCTGTCCAAGTGGACCAGCTGAGAGAGAAGTTCTGTGCTGGTCTTCATTGTGTCCCTGATTTCCAACAGGACACTGTGGTCCTGGCCCTCCAGTCTGCCTCTCTGCCTGCATCCTCTGGAGCTGGGGTGGGGGTGGGTGTGGGTTGGCCTCTGGTGGCTGCTGCTTCTTCCTCCATTTGTGACAGCAGTGCGTCATCCTCCACGGGATCTTCCAAGTCTGCCGGCATGGGGAGTGCAGCTGTCGAGGGGGTCTCTGCTGTGGGGCCCTCTGAAGACACCTGACTGGACAGGGTAGCTGGCTCCTGGCTGGAAGAGGACTGGCTGTCTGTGGGCTGTCTGAGGGAGAGGGGTCTCAGAGGGGCTGCTCCTCAGTGGCGGATCTCACCCTGCAGGAAACTGCACTTGGCCATGACGTACATCTCCCGGTCAGTCAGCTTAACAGCGGCCTGCCCAGATTTCTTGAGGTGTAGCTTGCCATACCAGGTGTGCATGTGTTTCCACCATACAAGGAGTACTTCTGCAGTGTACCCCAGGTTCTCTGCCTTGTCTCTCCAAGCTGCCTGCTTCTTCTTGGTATTGCGATATAGTCTGTGGCCCTTTCTCCAGAGGTACTTGTTCTCCCTCAGCCATTCCAGCACCTCATCCTCATGCTCTTTGGAAATGGTGTACTGTTTCCTCTCTCCCTTCTCCTTCCCTTGACTCTTCTTCCCTCTGGCAGGGGCTTGAGCAGGGCCTTCAGGGGCTTGAGCAGCAGGGCCTTCTGGGGCTTGAGCAGCGGGGCCTTCAGGGGCTTGAGCAGCAGGGCCTTGAGCAGCAGGGCTTTGAGGGCCTTGGGGCTGGTCCACCACAGCAGCAGCAGCAGCAGCTTCAGAGTCAGTGCCAGGGGGTGGGATTCTGGTTCTGGCCTTCTTCACCTTGCCAGGGCTTGAACAAGTAGGCACGGGCTTTCTCTTCTTGCCTGACTGACGAACCATGGTGTTCCTGCAAGATGTATCTGGCAGCACGTCTTTCCCCTGTATGCTGACTGCGTGCGTGCTGCATCCTTTTATATCCGTGGAGCTGATGCAATTCATACTCCCCTTATGCGCAGTGAATGCTTTGCATCCAATATACATCTGCGCGGCATCCCCTTTATTTCCTCCGTGATGCATCCATGATGCATCCGCTTCATCCACTATGCATCCGCCCCTTCCGCTATGCGTCCACTTCGAAATTCTTCCCCGGAACCGCTTTGGAGGTGTCATCTGCTTCCATCCACTGTCATCCACTAAGCTTCCTATGAACATCCGTTTAACATCCCCGCTACATACTACCCACGTCCGTTCTTTTCCATTCTGTTTATGCAAATTTTCACCACTTTTTGGAGTGGATGACAACGGATGGAGCCACCCCCAAAATTTTGCTTGTCCGCTATGTCCTTTATGCATATGTTTTGCGTCCGTCGGCCAGTGGGACTGGGCCTTAAGGAGACTGCTCAATCTATAGTGTGAGTCACCACAGCTAACACAGAGCTTGCATCCCTGATTCATAGCCACTGAAATCAATAGTTTCATGTTATTGAAAGTTCTTAATGAATGTGAATTGTACTGTTTATATGTACATAGGCTATTCCCTAATGATACAGGTAGAGATAGAAAAAAATGCACAGGTAGAAGCTGGATATTCTTTCTTTCTTATTAGATGTTCTAAGCAGGAGGGAATTCAATGTAGCTCCCAGTGCAGGGGGAAATTTGCCAAACAAAATGTGTTAAATGCTATTGGAGGAGAATGAGAAAACTCTTGAGAAAATCAAACCCTATATCCAGGGCCAATGTCTATGGTACAGTGGGAATTGCATACTAATTTTCTGTATAACAAACAGAATTTATAGCAATGTTTTCCAAACTTGGTGATTTTAAGATGGGTGGTCTTCAACTCCCAGAAATCCTATGCCAACTGAAGAATCTTGGTAGTTGAAGTCCACACATCTTTAAGCTGCCAAGCTAAAACACAGATTCATAGTGAACAGCCAATTTTTTCTTTTGTAATTTTCCTTTTTTTTTTCATTCACTTTTTGGCTGTTGGATCTACAAGGAGTTATTGGAAATGTATCCTTCACGAGAGGATGATAAGGAAATGTTAGTTTCTTGTCACTTGTCACCATGCCTATTGGATCTTAGTTTATCTTAAGAGAACAAAGCAGAGTCAGACTGGATTGATAAGTGGAAGGGACTCCCCAAGGAAACCTTACTTCGTTAGCCTAGATTGGGAAGTCAAAAAAATATACAAGGTGGCAATAGCAAATCACCAGTGTTGCTGCTGAGAAAGCAGTGTGGGCGTCTCTACATAGCACCCAGAAGAATTTGAGAGAGACTTTCCCCTTAATTCTGTAAACTATTTTAGGTGCTGCTTTATGCATGATGCTCAAATATAGGTCAATCAGAGAATGGGAATCTTGATTTATGATTTAAAGCCAATAAAGGCATAGGTTTTTCATAAAGTCAATGCCTGCTGGGCATCATCTTTAGTTGTACTTTGTGACCCCACTAGAAATAAACTGACCACAATAGGCAAACAGGCTGTCAGTCATTACAGATCCAAACTCAAGCACCATCTTGCTGGGTTACGTCTCTAATTATGATGGAATGGAGCGTTGCTGGAACACTGACAGATGAGGCAAACAGTTACAGCCATCAGGTTTTTACCCAGAGGATAAGCAGTAGCTTGTTTTAAGCATAAACTACCTATTTTGACAGAAGCATTTGGATTGCATTTAGCATGTTTACAACTCACACTCATGATGAACCATTCAGGCATATTATTTCCCAGTCATTGTGCAACAAAGACCTTTCAACACGTATGCAGCCATATGCAAAAAGCTTGTGGTTAATCTGTTGTGACTCAAATACTGGATTCACAGCACCCTAATTCAAGCATGAAGCTATAAACAGAGATGTGGGGATCTCAAAAAATCCAGGCCACATTTTGGCAGTGCATGCAGTATTCTGGCTAAGAGGAACTTTTTATGGATTTAAAAATATGTAGAATGTTTGATGATCCTTTATGTCCTCTGCATCTCTATAAATGCAGAAACATAGGGTATATTTATATAGCTGTTACTGTAATTGCCACAAGAACCTATTTTAATCCATTGGAACTTCATTTTGTGTGGGATATACAAACATGCATATTTCTGCTTGACAGGCTTTTAAAATATAAATGTATAAATTGTTTATTCTTGTTGTTATGAAGGGGTGAATCATGTCTTCATATATTTCTGTTTATTTTACTACATTCTTACTTTTTCTTTCTCTTCTGCGTTTTCTATTTTTCCTTTTAATTTATTTTTTTAGTTTGTATTTTATCTTTTTAATTAAAATGTTCAATAAAATTATATAAAATACTTCAGGATATTCCAGGCTGTGGCATACTGTGCATTCCTTTCAGAAACAGTGTAACACAAGTTATTTGCATCTATTTGGGAGGAAAAATTGGTGGAAATTAGACACCCAAATCATGATTAACAGAATCCTTAGCTGTCTCCTTTTCACCCACTAAGTATGAACAGATTTGCTTTTTATATCTAGGATTTTAAGCTTTATTTTTTCCTATTATGTTTCCAAATCCATTACAATAGTATACATCCCTTTGAAAATTGTTGTCATATTAGGCCTGATATAAGAATAATTTCACTGCACGGTTTTGCAGCACTATCTCTCCAATATAAATTTAATATCAATTTAAGAAACAAAAAGGGAACAGTGTAATGTGCCCAAAGTGGTATGTAAGGCCTGGAACCTTCTCATTGGGTTGAACTACAACTTCAAGATAGGAGTTAACAATGATAGACAAAGATATGAAAATTATAGTTAAGCTCAGGGCAGTATCAGTTTATCTTTACCTATTATTTTTCTTTATAACACTTTGGCTACAAAAATCCAGACTTCCACTAGATAGCAACAATGTACCAGATTTTTCTGCATCCCTTTCTTATCATCTAGTGGTCAGCTATATTTCTGAAGCCCAGATGATAGTCCAACTCTGTAGTGGGCTATTCCTCCAACATTCCTTTCTGGCTTCATAAGACAATCCTCCTGCAGTGACTTAAGTTCTCTTGTCTGACTTTCTGCCTCATATTTAATGATTTAGCTTTAATTCCAGAGAAATGTTGGAGAGGTCAGAGAAGGTCAGTTAATAATATCCATATTCTTTCAGTCATGATTGGGTAAGTGGGAGAGAAAAAGCCATAAAGAAATGGCATCTGGAGGATGCTTGAAACTGTCTTTTGAGTTTGATAACGTTTGCTAGGGCTCATGTTTGGTAAAACAACATAATTGTTTCACATGAAAGTGAGAATCCAATCAAGAAACCCCTAAAGCATCTCCAGATGCTTATAATAATTTTTTTCATTAATTCCTTCTGAGTATGTGTGACAGAAGGGAAAGACATTTAAAAGACAATCTGTGCCAGAAAATCAATATCCTTGAGCATACCAACTGTACATAGTCGAGGGCTTTAAAATACTTATTTTGACTTATTTAGACCCCTTTAAACATAAAATTTCCCTGCAAGTAATGATGTTTATTGGAAAAATTGTTGGTGCCCTGCTCAGTAACTTTCATGACTTTACATATTTACCTGTGCTTGTTTTTGTCCCCATGAGTTAGACCAGGGATGTATGAGCTGGATCCGGCCCATGAGATGCTTAGATCTGCCCACAGGGCCACCTGGAGTGCTTCTGCCAGTGAAAACAGAACCTGGGAAGGCTAGGCATGGCCTGCTGCAGTCCTCTGCTAATGAAAGCAGAATTCGGGAGGACTACATATGGCCCCTTTGAGCTCCCTTTTTGCTGGCAACGGGCTGCAGGAGGCCATTGAGGCTGAAAGCAGAGCCTGGGCAGGCTGCGTGTGCCTCCCTGAGCTCTGCTTTTACTGGCAGAGGGCTGTGGGAGGCCATCACAGCTGAAAACTGAGCATGGGAAGACCAAGTGATGTTGAGCTGGCCACACCTGTTCTGGGCATACCCAATCTGGTCACCCTCACCCATCACCCTGATTCAAACACAACCTTGAGGAGGCCTACAATGAAATTGAGTTTGACGCCACTGAGTTAGATCAATATTTTCCAAGGTGAACAACTTCCCAGTGTACAGACTCAAACTCTCAGTATTTCCCAGCCAGCATGACTATTGTTGAGAATTCTGGGAATTCAGGTTTGCATATCTAGAAGTTGGAAAACACCAAGTTAAAGCAAGGATAAAATAATACTTCTCATTTGGGGAATGTATATTTGGCACCGTTCACTAGGCAAAAGATGACAACTCCAAGTCTCTCTCTCCTCTCCCCCTCTCCCCCCCTCTTTCTCTCTATCATATGTACACATACATACATGCATACATACATATTCCTCCCTAGTATATACAAATAGTCCTCAATCTCAACCAGAATTGGGATCAGAACTTCCATTACTAAGTGAAACGGTTATGAAGTGAGTCATCACACAACTGTCCTTGATTTTATAACAGTTTTGCCATGGTCATTAAGCAAACCACATGGTTGTTGTGTTATTGTTATTCCTATTGACTTTGTTCATTTGGAAGCCCCCTGGGAAGGTTGCAAATGGTAATCATGTGACCCTGGGATACTGCAAATATTATAAATTCATGTTAGTTTTCCAAAACCTGAATCACAGTCACATGACTATGGGGAAGCTGCAATAGCTGTAGATGTGAGTACTGGTCAAAAGTCACTTTTTTAATTGCCATCGTAACTTCAAACAGTTTCTGGGGCGTTTTTAAGGCTTCCAAATTCTTATGATCAGTCCATACCTCAAATGGGTGTTTTGCTCCTTCCAGGAAATGTCTCCAGGTCAGCAAGGCCCAACGAACTGCAAAAGTTTCTTTCTCCCAGACGGCCCATCTTCTCTCTGTTTCAGGCAGCTTACAGGAGGTATACGCACAAGGCTGTAAGGTCCCTTTCTCGTTGGCTTGAAGTAATACCGCTCCAATAGCCACATCACTTGCATCGGCTTGAATCACGAAAGGAGTGTCCACATCCGGGTGCTTCAGCACTGGTTCTGCAGCAAACAGTCGTTTTAGCTTTTCAAAAGCGGCTTGGCACTCCATGGACCACTCCAGCGGCTTTCCTGGCCTTGGCTTCACCTCCCCTTTTGTTTTCAAGAGATTTGTGATGGGCATTGCTATCTTAGAAAACGTCGGGATGAATTGCCGGTAAAAATTTGCAAATCCCAAAAAGCTTTGAAGTTGTTTTCTGGTGCGTGGTGGAGCCCATTCCAGAATGGCAAGCACCTTCTCTGGATCCATCTCTATGCCTTCAGATGAAATGCGATATCCCAAATAGTCAATTTTGTCTTGGTGGAATTCACACTTTGACAATTTAGCTTACAACTTAGCGGCACACAGTTTTTGTAGAACCGACCGCACTAACTTCACATGTTCATCCAGAGTTTCCGTGTTGATAAGGATATCATCAAGATAAACCAGAACCCCCCTGTATAAATGTTCATGTAACACTTGATTGATCATTTGCATGAATACAGCTGGGGCCCCTTGTAAACCAAAAGGAAGAATGTTGAATTGGAACCAACCCATCGGGCAGTTAAAAGCGGTCTTCCCCTCATCCCCTTCCTTAATTCGAATTCGGTAGTAGGCTTCTCTCAAATCCAACTTCGTGAAAATCTTTCCCTTCGCTAAATGGGCCAACATGTCCTTCATCAAAGGAAGGGGGTACACGTTTTCCACAGAAATAGCATTCAAATTTCTGTAATCTACCACCAAGCATTTGGAACCATCTTTCTTTTCACGGAACAACACTGGGGCCGCAACCCGGGGTCTAGCAGATTGAATGAAACCACGTTCCAGATTTTTATCTATAAACAATCTTATCTCTTCCATTTCCCATGGGGTCATTGAGTACAACTTTGGTTTCGGGAGCTTCACCCCAGGCAAAATCTCAATAGCACAGTCTGTTGGCCGATGAGGCAGAAGCTCATCCGAGGCCTTCTCACTGAACACTTCTTTGAAATCCCAATACTCTTTGGGAATTTTCTCCTCATCTTTCAAGGGCTCAGTACCTGTGGAAGCTATTTCAATTAGGTCCTCAGGCTTCGGCTGGGATCTGGCCCCTCCTCTCGGTCGCTGCTTTGTGCGTATGCGCAACATCCCCTTTCTCCAATTAACCTGGGGGTTCCATTTCCGGAGCCAGGGCAATCCCAGTGTTAATGGTTGCTCCATCCCAGGGACCACAATAAAATGCAGGGTCTCATCATGCTCTCCCAAGATCATTTCTATAGGTTCCGTGACAAAACGGGTGGGGCAACCTCCAGCCACTGATCCATCTAGTTGGCAAAAGGAAATGGACATCTTCAAAGGTTTTAGATTTAGGGCCATTTTCTTCACTACTTCCATGTTGATTATACACCTTGTGCACCCAGAATCTAACAGGGCTAGCATTTCCCCTTCGACCCCTGAATTGGGTACCCTCAACTTCACCGGAATG
>BLBF01018461.1:0-24526 GCA_015471245.1 Laticauda colubrina
TTTCTACAGATGTTTAGCTCCTTGCCCCTGTACGTGCCCTGCAAAAGATCACTGAGGAGACAGAAGCTCAATGATTACACGTGAATGATACAATGTTGCAAATGCCTGAAAGATACATAGTTGCAATGATACACAGTTGCAAACACATGAATGATACATAGTTACTGCAGTTGTGCTTTTAAAGTTGGAGCAACGTTTTGGCAGAATCTCATCTTCCATCATCAGGCTTCTGTACTGAGTTCGTCTGTGGGTCAGGCTATCACAGCCGTTAGTTTTAAATTTGAGGCTAGCCTACTATTGTGCCCGGATAGTTTTTTCTTCATCCTGATTGGTTGGGAGTCTTGGTCTGTGATTATTGGTCTTGGAGTTTGTTTGATTGGTGTTTCTGGTTTCTTCTGTCTGTTTTGTGGCTTTGATTGGCTGGCAACACTGTGTTCCTGTATTGGAGGCTTTCAGTGCAGCTTGGCTTCGCGTGAAAGGACGGCTATCATTTGTTAGGAAGCAAGGTTTCACCTGGGTTGGGAGTCTTGGTCTGTGTTTATTGGTCTTGGCATTTGCTGTGTTTTGCTTGATTGGTGTTTCTAATATCTTCTGTCTGTTTTGTGGCTTTTTTTGTCTTCTGTAATCCTCTCTTTTGTTTCTTCCTAATATTGTAATTAATTTTCAAACTAATCTTTTTTGTTGTTGTTTTTTCAGATCTTAAATTTTTCACTCTCTTTCCCCCCTTTCCTTTCCTTTCCTTTCCTTTCCTTTCCTTTCCTTTCCTTTCCCTTCCTTTCCTTTCCTTTCATTTCATTTCATTTCATTTCATTTCATTTCATTTCATTTCCCTTCTTTCCTTTCCTTTCCTTTCTTTTCCCCACATAGAAATACTTGGTCATTGAAGATGGCTTCTTCTTTGTCCACCCTTCTTGTTATACAGGCATTTCTTATTGTTTCTCATAGTTCAGGATCTCCATTTCTAAAAATTGAAATACAAAGTCAAAAAAATCTCTTCCTTCTTGTGCATCTTCTTTCTGTTTTTAAGTTCCTTTTTTCAGTTCTTCCAAGAGTGATACCATTTAAAAAACTTTTAAACAACCACCCAATTAATTTTAATTCTTTAGATCCAATAACCAAAAATCCAAAAATCACCAAAGTAATCCAAATAATCCAAAGCTGTTACTTCTTGCTTTTTTTCCCCACTTTCTCTTCCTGGGGTTCTCTTATCTTGTTACAAAGTTTCAATTGGAATGTATCTTTTAGGAATCTTGTTAAAGTTTCACTGTTAATTCCTTTTTCTTCCAGGTGGTATTCTTCCATTTTTTCTAATCTCACCCTTTTGTTTTTCCCATTTCTCTCCTTTTCTTTTTTAAAAGGTTTTTGCAAATCCAGAAGTATTTATTATTCTTTGACATTTTATTTTCAGCTTAAATGCCTGTTAATATCAAAGTGGATTTTTGTCAGGTTCTTACTTAAATCTCTTAGTTGTCAATATGGGGAAGGAAAAGAAAAAACCCAAGTCCTTTCCCTTCCCTCTCTCATTCTCCACTTCAAAAACTTCTTTGGGAGCAATGTTATTATTTGTAGTTCCAATTCCAGGGTACCTTACGTTGTTGCTTTTTCAGTTTGACCTGGTCAGCCAAAACTTTCTCTTCTTATCTTCCTCCTGCACATTCTTTTCTGGTCAAGTTCTTCTTTGAGGTGGCCATTTCTTACCACTGCTGCAACCACCTTCTGTAAAAGGAGTAATGGACAACTGGGGAGGAGAGATGTGGTTCTCCTTGACCCTGTTAGCAATCTCCCCCTCTTTACCACCTCTATGGGATGGCCTAGCCCTGAAACCAGCCAAGTCGGGGTGCTCCAGTGGCGAGCACAGATCAAAAACCATTCACGATCATGGATTTTGGTCAGTTGCTGAAGAAACTCAAACCAGAAGTCCAACCTGCAGTACTAACTGATTGCTCACTCCAGGAGTTCAATTCTGAGTGGTTCAAGGTTGACTCAGCCTTCCATCCTTCCTAGGTCAGTAAAATAAGAACCCAGATTGTTGAGGGCAATATGACTGTTTAATAAAACTGCTTAAGGCCCAGTCACACTGGCCGATGGATGCAAAATGTTTGTAAAAATGACACAGCGGACGAGAAAAATGTTCCATCCGTTGTTATCCGCTCTCAAAAGGGGCAAAAATTTGCATAACCAGAGCGGACAACATGGAAAGGAATGGACGGGGGGAGGACGTAGGGCGGATGGAAAGCAGATGCTCCACAGAAGCCTAGCGGATGGAAGTGGTTGAGAGCAAATGGCACATCCGCAAAGCTTCTGGGGGAGCGCAGCAAAGCGGACGCGGAACGTAAAGAGCGGATGCAGAGCGGACGCCGAGCAGATGAAGCGGATGCAGAACAGAAGCCTAGCGGATGCCGAGTGGATACCTAGCATTCACTGCGCATGCAGGGAGGATGCATTGTGTCAGCCCCGCAGATATAAAGGGAAGCAACTCCCAAGCAGGTCACCATTCAGAGGAAAGACCTGCCTCCAGACACAGCTTGCAAGCCAGCCAGCCAGCCAGCCAGCCAGCCAGCAACTCAACAACCATGGGGAAGAAGAGAAAGCCTCAGCCATCTGCTGCCAGCCCTGGCAAGAGGGACAGGGCCATCCTCCCACCCCCTGGCCCTCACTCTGCTTCTGCTGGTGCTTCTGCAGCCCGGGCTCAATCTTCTGGGGCTGGGGCTTCTGCTGATTCTGCTTCTGGAGGTGGTGCTTCTGCTGGTGCTTACTCTGCTGATGCTGCTTCTGGTGGTGGTCTTCTCCTGGTGCTTACTCTGCTGGCACTGCGGCTTCTGCTGGTGCTTACTCTGCTGGCACTGCTCCTGGTCCTGCTGGTCCTGCTGGTCCTGCTGGTGCTCCTGGTCCTGCTCATGCTCCTGGTCCTGCTGGTGCTCCTGGTCCTGCTGGTCCTGCTGGTGCTGCTGGCACTGCTGGTACTTACTCTGCTGCTGATGATCCTGGTCCTGCTGGTCCTGCTGGTGCTGCTGCTGCTGGTGGTGGTGGTGTGGAGGAGCATCCCCTACAACCTCGAATCCCCTCTGATGAGGGCCCATATGGTCCTGTCAAAGGGAGGAAGAGGCAGATGCAAGAACGGGAGAGGAGGCAATACAACATCGAAGAGGAACATGAGGATGAGATACTGGAGTGGCTGAGAGAGAATGAGTATCTATGGTGGAAGGGACAGAGGCTCCTTAGGGACACCAAAAGAAAGCAGGCTGCTTGGAGAGAGAAGGTGGAGAGCCTGGGCTAAACTTTGGAGGTGCTCCTCGGCTGGTGGAAGCACATGCACACCTGGTACAAGAAGCTGCACCTCAAGAAATCTGGCCAGGCCACGGTTAAGCTGACGGACAGAGACCTATGTGATGGCCAAGTGCAGCTTCCTGGAGGGTGAGATCCACCACCGAGGAGCAGCCCCTCTCACAACCCTCTCTCTCAGGCAGCCTGCTGAGAGCCAGTCCTCTTCTGGCAGAGAGTCAGCTCCTGTGTCCAGGAAGGTATCTGTGGAGCATGCCACGATGGAGACCCCCCCGACAGCTGTACTACCCGTGGCGGAGCACGTGGAGGACCCCCTGATGCAGTGGGAGAAAGGAGATGGCACTTCCACCACAGCCCAAACCGCATCCACCCCCAGCTCCACCTCCACAGAAAGGCAGAGAGGCAAACCGGAGGGGCAGAGCCACACTGTCCTACTGGAGATAAGAGACACCATCAGGAGCAGCATAGATCTCCTCTCTCAGCTGGTACACACTGACGCCCCATCCTCCAACTGCAAGCCCTTCCTCACCTATGTGAACCAGACCCTCATGAACATGTCGGAACCACAGTACCAGGTGGTGAAGGACAGGATCACCGATCTTCTTCACAACCCTCCAGACCAAGATGAACCTGCTCCCACCCAGTCCAGGTCTGCTCCTCCACCCCAGGTGATGTCACTGCCCTTCCAAGGCTTTCCACAGGCCCTCGCCTACCAAGGGTATGGCTATCAGGAGGTCCAGCAGCACAGGCAGCATCCCTTCCCAGTCCAGGCACATGTACATCAGACGCCACCAGTGCCACTGATGCCACCGATGCCACCCAAGCCACCTATGCCACCCAAACCACCGATGCCACCCATGCCACAGATGCCACCCACGCCACAGATGCCACCCATGCCACAGATGCCACCCATGCCAGTCCTCACCCAGCTGCAGACCAGACAGCCCCACTACACTGCTCCTTCCTCCACCCCACAGCCAAGCCTGGCCTCAGTACATCTGTCATCGGTATTGGGGCTGACACCCCATGTCATGGAGGAAGGGACTATCAACATCACAGGGCTGAGCCAGCTGTCTGAGAGCTTCCTCAACATACCGTCCCCTGTTGTCCTCTCAGGGCCAGGCACCCCAGTGGCGCTTCAGACCAGCACTCCAGCAGCAGCCACCTCCACAGCACCTGGACCCTTCACCCCTGAGACTGGGCACACCCCCAAGTGACCAAGAAGAGTGTCAGAGACTGGGTGGCTACCTGTTGACTTTATTTTTGGTTTGGACACTTGACTTGGGTCATTTTTCTTTTCCAGCTTGTTATTAATAAAGATTATCTTTGCTTCACACACTTGCTTCATTTATTTTATTAAGTAAAGTCTTGGTGGAAACTTTTAGAAATGGTTTAAGCCTTTGCATGCTTGTGGGATGGGTAAGGATAGCAGTGGGATGGGCAGGGATACCTTTGGGAAGGGTAATAGCTGTGGGATGGGCAGGGATACCTGTGGGATGGGTAATAGCTGTGGGATGGGCAGGGATACCTTTGGGATGGGTAATAGCTGTGGGATAGATAAGCCTCCAGTGCAAGCATAGTGGGACTGTATGGTCCACCCTCTCAGGTGCCACACATTATTATTGTCAATAATAATGTAATCATTCATCCACACATGTCAACATAAACAACTCTTTGTTAAATGCCCTGTTCATTGTAGGCCCACCCAACATACATGGCCCAATCTCATCAGTGTGATGAGACAGGCTGAAGGAAGCATCCATTAATCATCTATCATCCTTTCTTGCCACTCCACTGCTCCAGCTGGGGAGTTGCACCAGTGTCTCAGGAGGTTGCGCTGCTTCTTCCCTTCACGTGAAGCTCTGTTGGGACCTTGCACATCCTTAGTGTCTGTCAGGTTTCGCCCTTGCCTCCATTCCCCAGGCTCCATGTCCCCATTGCCTTGTTGGAGGTCCACGAGCCTGTTTTGCAACACTGGGTAGCGGGTGTGCATGAGATTGAAGATCCTCTCTTCACGGGTGAGGTGTCTTGAAGTGTAGGGCTTCATGAGGTAGGTTCTGAGGGAGAAGGCGTCATCACCAATGATGAAGTAGGGCACATCTTGCGTTTCGTTGGGCAGGGGGTCTGGATCTGGGAAGCCCATGATGAGGTTGCATTCCAGCCCCTCCTTGAGGTGACTGGTGTTGTATACCTGGGCATCTGAAGATGAGCCGTTGCCTGAAGCATTGATGTACATGAATTTGTAGTCAGCATCGACCATGGCGAAGAGGATAATGCTGAAGAAGCCCTTGTAGCTGAAATAAGTGGACCCTGAGTTGGCTGGAGCTTTTCAGGCCACGTGCTTGCCATCTATGGCTCCAATGGTATGGGGAAAGTTCCACTTCTGATACCACTGCTCTGCAACTTTCTTCCATCCTTCTTCAGTGGAGGGGCACTGGAGGAGCTCCTCCATGTATTCTTCGATGATGGACTGCACCACTTCTCTGACCACAATGCCAATGGTGTTGTGTGGCACCCTCCAGCCATTCTGCATGCTCCTGTAGGTAGTCCCTGAGGCCAGGTGGCACAGAGTCAGTGCCACCTTCAGCCCAGGGTCCAGGCTAGGCCGGAGGTTGGTGCTCTGCTTGGTCAACCTGGGTCTCAGCCGCTCCACAACTTCGTCAAACATGGCTGGAGGCATCCTCATGAAGTTCTGGAATGCACGAGGGTCTTTGTTCCTCAGCTCCACCATTAGCTTGTTGTACAGTCCGTACTCTGCTCTTCTCCCGATCCATCTTCGGACCCAGACGCTTCTTGGCTGCCTCCTTTTCTTCCCGTAGAACAGTTGAAAGAGCCTGTAGATAGCTTCGCACTGTTGCAGAACGATGGTGGCTACCAAAAGGAGTGTGTTACGATCCACGGTAGACATCAATGGATGCTGTGGAAGAGCAATTGCCAGAGCAAGGCTGCAGAGGTCTGCACAGCAGGGCTGCTGGACTGAAAGTGAGATCCAGGTGAGTTCCTCCCCCTTTTTATTGGCAATATAGGTTTTCCACTATGTGTCCTTTTGCATCCTCTCGGCATCTTCTAGACATCCTTAATGTCCGATATAGGCCCCCTCTGCAAACATTTTTTCTGTTTTAAATGCTTTCTTTGTGAGCTGCATCCGCTTTCATCCTTTCTCCGTCTGTGTTACTAACGCTGCGCATCCATTCCGCGTCCGTTTTGCTTCCTCCCTGTGTCCGCTTTCTGCTGGAGTAGATTTGAGTTGTGCGGATGCGCAGCGGATGCCTAGCGGATGTAGCAGACGCGTAACAGATGACGACGGATGCAGAATGGATGTTCACCATATGCGTTGCGGATGCAGAATGGACGCGTTGGATTCATTTTCCACTCAAAAAGTTTTGAGCAGCTCAAAACCTTTTGAGTGGATGGAACCTCATTCGACGGATGCTGGACAGATAGAGAGGAAGAAAAACAGACGTAGTGAGTACAGAACGGATGAATCGCATTAACCAACGGATGGCAAGTGTTTCTCTCCATTTTACATCCTCTTTCCATCCGTTGGTGCTGTTTGACAGGGGCTTAAGAGAGGGCTGTAAAGCACTGTGAAACAGTATATAAGTCTAAGAGCCATTGCTATTCTCTTCTAAACCACTTATCTAGGCTGAGATTTCCTTATTGGAGTAACTCATGTCTTACTCATCTCTTGCACTCTGCTCTACATAGAGCTGCTCTTGAAGACCATTTGGATGGAATAATTTATCCAAAATGTGGCCAAATCAGCAGTTATTTATCTGTGTAACATCTCTGATATGTTGGGCACACTTTTTACCATTTAGCTTACTAATGCAATTGAAGGTGCTGGTTGCAATCATATAGGGCTTGTTTGTTGGGGATACTGCTTTTCTTAAATTGTTTTTGGTCAGACAGTAAGATCCAACAGAATGGACATGGTCTGGGTCTCATCCTCAAAATAGTTACCTAAAGAGTTTTAAGTAATGGTCTAACCCCAGAGAATTGTGTTGCTCAAGTCTGCTATCCTTTAATCAAGTCTTCAATACCTGGATGTTTTGCCCTGGGATGGGGCATAGCTTTCTTTGATATATTTTATTATCAGTCTTTGTTCCTTTGGGGGTTTTATTAGTGTCATCAGATCAGTCCACTTTACTGGGGAGTGTTTACTTGTTTTTTACTAAGTCACCCAGAATCAATTGGTATATAAAGTAGCTATATAAATGATAAGGTAAGAACATGATTTGCAGTTAAACCCTAACACACAATAGAATACTTTCCAAGAAATGTATTAATTACTGTCTTTTAATGCTTTGTTTGTACATTATGACACAAAATACCCCAAATGCTACTGCTGAGTGTTGATCCTTTTTTTAAAGTCATAAAGTGGCAACAGCATACACCTCAGAGAGCACTCTGGAGTTTGTGTGCTGCCTACATTTCTTAAAGAACTGCCAGAGCTAGTTTAAGGTGACACTGATTACTGCTTTGCCTTCAGCGATTTCTGAAGAAAAGTTCCCTGGAGTGTCTTCATCTAGCAGTTGAAATCAGAGATGATTTTATGAAAAGGTTCAACTGAGGCAGGAGGGATATTATCATTGTTAGAGGGTCCTATGTATTAGTGTCATCTTTTGGCCCATTACTGCTCATGTAGCTTTGAAAAGGCTGCAGCTGATGGGCAGAATTTTGTCACTAGTCCTAACAATTTGTTCATAAAGATGGTTTATTGGTTCTGTCTTTAGGCTTCAATTCTTTCCACTATAACATAGTACAGTCTAAAACTATCTTCTCCGAATGGCTGGATGGCATATCTTTGTCACAGGAACTTTTTAGCTTGCTCTGTATATAAAACTCACAATGGCATGTAATCAGAATAGTCTCTATGGAACATGACTGGTTTTTTTGGACAAGCATTAAGCACAATTTACAAGGTTTTTGAGGACTCAAAAATATGTTAAAATACAAGTGAATGTGGTCAGAAGGTCTTTCTTCATTTACTGAAATTTGGATTTTCAAAGATTTTTTTTTATAATAAAGCAAGCAATGACTAGGTATAAGTAAGAAACATACTGTAGCTATCAGATACTGTATTATGAATGAATGAATGAATCAATCAATTAATCAGTCTTGGATCTGTTAGAGCATCTAAAGCAATTTTATTCTAGGCTGAGAAGAAAAACACATACAACACACAGGATTACAAACTGAAGATTTTTTTTTTAAAAAAAGTTTCAATTATAATTTGATGCTTTAATGCTTTTAAAGAAACTTTTGAAAACAAGACATGTTTAATGTATATTGGAGGCCAGTATATTTTTAAAATATTACATGTTAGTTCAAGAGAAACCTGCATAGCTCCATGGCTACAGAATTTACAAAGTGATACAAGTGGTGAATGTAATCATGTGTGGCAATACAATAGACTAGCAGAGAAATACAGTATATTTATTTATTTTAGTTATTTTTATTTATTATATTAAAAGTTAACTAAAATCAGGAAAAAAACAACAGAAAAAATGCAAAGTACAAAAGCAAAGAACAAGAAGGGAAAGAAAGGGGAGAAGAGAAGAATATATTAAGAAGAATCCTGATCTTTCTGGTAACATGTAACAAGGACAGGCAAATTAATATTTCCTCAATCCCTATGAAATTCCCATAACCTGTACCTTTTCACAAATTCAAAAATCATTGTGATTTCTATTTAAGTCAGGAAAAAGTGCAAACAGGGTTTCCAGAATTTTATTTAAAAAATCTTTCTCATTTCAATCATGAGGAAACAAGTCAACTTTATCTTCCTTTCTTTTGCTTCTCACAATTTTAATCTTTAATGCATCACATTGAAGTCATAAGATTGAATCACCTTCAAACTTTTTTCTTTTTTCAACCTCAAAAATTTCTTAATCCCTGTAGCTAGTCCAAAAGGATATTGTCATCAACAGTAATGAAAGCCACTTTCTGCACCCACCAGAGTTCCTGCAGCCCCAGTTATCCCGCTAATGTCCTCCTTCAACTCAGGAGAGAAATCACAACCCAGCCTTCTAGATGGAGCATAAGACAGTCCTCCTAATAAAAAGCCTTATTTGTCCTATCACAATAATCCTCATGGCCAGGCCCTGCCAAGTCATTGCTATGCCAGCTTCTCCATCTTTTTCAATGTCAAAAGCATTCTACCTGATCTCAGATTGCATTAAGCAGCCTATTCCAGGTATTCACTGCCCTGCTAATATTGCAGCACTCTGACCTCAAACTGAGGTCTGCTGGCCCAGCACACTCTTGCACAGCTGCAACTGCTATGGGCACTTTGCCTCCTATGACTCAGACTTTCTGGTCCTTCAACATCCACATCTCTGGAAGGTGTCCATATGACTTCAATGGTCCCTGGGACTTCAGCCTTGGCCTCTACTGAAGTGCCCATTTGGCATTACCAATGTGATCATGTCACCCTGCTATTAACACTATGAGCCATCACCCAACTCATCATCAGAAGTAAAAATGATCTCAAGAGTAACTCTATGGCATTACCTCACTGCAAGGAGCTCCCAGGTACTATGTGAAGTTACATAATAACTGAGCAAATAATAGAGCAACTAAAACAATAATCCCCAATGATATTGGGATTACAAAATGTACAAAACAAGCTTAAAAACAACACCAAAACCTCTAAAATATAATAAATGTAGCAAATCCCTCTAAACTTCCAAGCTATCATCTTACCATGTTACATGTACAGTATGTGTATAAGAATGAGATCCCTTCTAAAGACTTTCAGAAAGATCTGCTCAGTGTCATAACTATTTTACACCTATGGCAAATTCTTCCCAAAAGCTCTACCTGGGTAGAAAATGATATGGCGGTCAAGACAGAGCTTCTTAGAACCTCCAGAATAATTCCCAAGAGAAGGAACAGAAGCCTCTTACATTTACTTAGTGATAGTATCTGGTGAAATAAGAACATAAAGACTGAAGTACAATTCTCCAGCTTTCTGTAGTACTCCAGTGGGATTCTGTGTTAAAAAAACAACAACAAAATATTTATGAGCTGCAATAACATTTTAATTCTCTTGTCTGTTTCCTAGTATAGGTCATTCTTCAAAATGACCAAAACCATTTCTAAATACAGAATGAAAAGGATACAGTTAAAGTTTTACACTTAAGACCTAAAGAGCTGACTCTTTATTTGCTTTGCTATAAGTTATATAGATTCATTGTTAAAATTGGCCCTTGCCTTGCCTTGCCTTGCGTCTCCTTCAGGAGATCAGTTGGTAATTTCAGCTATGAAGCAAATGGAATTAAGGTTAGAAGAACTGAGAATAAAAGCAGAATGGATTCAGATAGTCAGATTACTCTTGTTTCTGCCTTATGGAATACTTTTCTACCAAAGTGAGGTCAGCTTCATCCTTATTGAAGACCTGGCTTTGATGTCCCTGAAGACCTGGCTTTGACATCAGACCTAGAGGTCTCAGATTTGAGACCTTGAGATGTTCCATTGTAATATCTTCTATGTCCTTTAAAAAAAAAAAAAAAGACTGTGCTTGTTTTTGTACTGTTTTTCATGTATATTTCCCTGAGTCACTTGTGAGATGGGTGGGCATAATAAATAAATAATCAATCAATCAATCAATTAACCTCTCCATAAGGATAAATGTCAGTGTAAGACATTCACAACTTACAACTGGAATATTTTTGTCTTTATTAGAAGCCAGGAAAGGAAGGAAAAATAATCCCTTAGAGCCCCTATCTGTTGCAAGATATGGCAGGTTGTTCAAAGTGAATTTGGAAGAAGATAAATTGGATCCTGCTAGATTATTTCCATGGAGATATTCAGTTGCTACCTACAGGACCAGCAAATACCTGTACAAAGGTATGCAAATTCATCTAGAAAATCATTGGCATTCAACAGTATTTGCACATTCATCTACCACCAAAAAAAGTCTATAACATCACTGCACATATTATCCTTCTCATCGTTCCTATTTGTGATGACCCAGAGTATATCAGAAATATAACAAAAACCAAAATGTAAATAAAAGTCCTTTAATGCCTTCAACTTGGCTTCGCTGTTTAATTGTTCACAGTGGAGGAGTATACTATTTTCAAAATAACATTTCAAAGGAAAGAAACACAGTTCAAATTCAAAGAGCCAATAACGAAGCAAAAACCAAAAACAAACAGCACTGCATAAAGTTCCATGACAGACCAGGATAGATAATTGCCAATTTCAGGAAGATAACCAGGTGCAGACCATTGGAAGAACGCACTCACTCAACAGCTGTCTAACTACTTTGTCATCAACACACAGTGGAAAGCCAAGTGGGCTGCTGAATGCCCAGATACAGGCAGTTATGTAAATCAGTGGTTGCCAACCAGTGGGCTGGGGCCACTGGTGGTCCATAGGAAAATTTTGGTGGTCTGCAGAGAAATGGTCCCCACAAGCAATTAATCCAGGCTATGCAGGAAGACAAGGCTGCACTGCCCACATGGGCAGCCAACCTGCTGGCCCCACCCATCAGCCAAGTACTTTACCTTGAGGAGAGCCATGCAAGCTGGAACTGGAAGGTAAGACCAACAGCAGGGGGAGGGAAATCTGCCCCAGGGAGGCTTGCCGATCTTGGTGGGAAAGTCAGTCCCATATTCCAGAGCTGCAGTAGTCACAAGACTCATCCTTTGGTTATCCTGGAGCAGCTCCTCCAGTCCATGGCAGGCCACATGGATGGAGGAGCAGCTGCTCCGGGATGACCCAAGGGCCAGTCCTGTGACTACTGAAGTTCTGGGATATGGGACTGACTTTCCTACCAATGTCAGCAAGCCATCATCAGTCAAAATTCATATTAGTGGTCCATTGGATTTAAAATTATGAGTTTGGTGGTCCCTGAAGTCCAAAAGTTTGGCAACCTCTGATGTTGATGACCCTACACAAAAGGTGCTAGCTTTTGACCTTTCTCCATAGTATTGGTCAGCTCTGAACAGGATCTCAACATAGTGTCTGACAGGACTCATTGTTTAAGTGGGGTCTTGTCTCTACCCCTCAGTGTGTCAGGGTAAGGATTATTTAATAGCTGACCAGTGCTGCAATGTTGTAAAACTGTAATGTTGTAATGATGATGCGATGGTAGCAATGAGTCAGCAGAGTTATTTCACTGCTAACACTTTAAGAGGCTATATTATAGGAGAGACCCTGTGAGGGTATATCTCTGTCTCCATGTATACTTCCATGGTGCAGTGATTACTGATTGCTGTCTGTCTCAAAGTACTTGTATGTATATATGCTTTTGTAGGGATAAAAATATGTAAATACAAACCTATGCACTGCATTTGCTCCTGGGTTGTCTCACCTAGTCACACTGTGTGTACTCTGACACAGTGTGACTGTAGTACTCCTCAATAAAATATCTATCACATTGTATCTGAATGTCCATCAAGAGCTTACTCCAGCCCAATGTCTGATGTTTTCAATATGGACCACTCTGTCCTTGAATGGCTGGGTGGACTGGATATTAACATTTGAACAACAGAAAGTGCTAAATAAATAAATATTCTCACACATGCTTTACTTCCATCCTGTGCTGCTATTATCACATTCAATAACTCCTCTCTCTATTCACACAAAGCATTCCATAATTCAAACTATTCAAGTTACAATATGCTTTCAACAACATAAGATAAACTTTCTTATTTACATGTGGCTTAATGATTGGCTTAAAAGCAAAAATTTCCTGCCCAATATAAAGTTGCAATGCAATTTAGACACAGGAAATGCAACCTAAATGAAATGTTTATAATGAAACACATTAAGGTGTATGTTTGAACTTCCCATATTTTGGGGCATGTGTTTGTGGGTGTCAGAGAGAAGGAGGCAGATGTGTGACTATAGCATTTTATTTGTTTCCATCTGGAACTTTCCATGAAGCCAGATGGCCACACCACCAAATGCCCCATGGGAAGGATTTCACAAAAAAGAAGATGGCAAGCAAAGATGCCAAGACATCTCTTCTAATCACATGCCCCCATCAGTTGTCTTGAGCAAAGGGTCTTGTCTCAATCATGTTTATTTATGGGACTTGTTTGGAAGCCAACATCTGTGTAGAAGTATGGGTTGTAAATAATAGAAATAAATAATAAATACGAATGATTTAGAGACTGCTTCATGTGCAGTTTATCGTTCAAAAAAGTCAGGGGCACAGCTAGTCTGATGATAGATGCCCATACAGAATACTGTTCAAATGGTTAAAGGAGATACTCAGTTTCCTTTTAAAAATGCAGAATAATAACTATAATAACACAGAATAATAGCTGTGTTTGACTTCTTAGTGTGACAAAATAGCATTGCTTGTCCCAATTCTACATCTTAGGTTATCTGCTTCTGGTTGTGAGATTATATTATGCATGCAACTGCAACATCCTTCTGTAAATGTAATTAATCTACAAGAGCTATTTCTTGCAGTGATCTCTGCCTTTAGTTTTCCATAAGTGAAGAAAAAAAAATGTGGACCAAAACAATACTTTCTTCATTTCCCCTCTATTTGCTGTCATTCAAAACTCTGCAATATCAGACTAGTAAATTTCAGCAAATTAAAAGAAAATCTTAAAAGGAGGGGAGAGGATATGGACTATGTTCCAATATCTCAGGGGCTGCTACAACAAAGAAGGAGTCAAGCTATTCTCCAAAGTATCTGAGGGCAGAATAAGCAGCAATGGTTGGAAACTAATCAAGGAGAGAAGCAACCTCGAACAGTTAAAACAATTAATCAGTAGAACAACTTGCTTCCAGAAGTTGTGAATGCTCCAACATTGGAAGCATGTAAGAAGACATTGGATAACCATTGGTCTAAAATAGTATAGGGTTTCCTGCCTAAGAGGGTTGGACTAGAAGACCTCCAACTCTGTAACTTATTCTATTCTATTCTATTCTATTCTATTCTATTCTATTCTATTCTATTCTATTCTATTCTATTCTATTCTATTCCATTCCATTCCATTCTATTCTATTCCACTCCATTCGATCCCATCCTATCCGATTATATTCTATATATCTCTATCAATTAATAGTTATTCTGAATTCCTAGTTTTACAAGATTTGTCAAACACTGAAAACTCTATATACTTTTCCACTAGTTAGCAACAATATTTTCTGAATCACTGTAACTTTTTTATTTAGATCTTGATTTCATGATGGTCCAGTTGCATATAATTAGATCTGGTTATGTATCAAAAGAACATCTCCTAGGAACAAACATGTTTAAATATGATACACAAATAAATAAAAATAAAAGATGAACCTTGTATTAATACATCTGCACACTAAGCTTCTGAAGGGGAGGGGGCAGCTTAAAACACTGCACATCTCTTAACTTGGATGAGAAGTAGATATTAAAATTTATTACAAATTTTGAAAAAGATTTGATTCATGGAGCAAGCTATAAGGCTCATTTGTCATCAGTCTGGTGTTCTCAGATAGTTAAAAAAATGAGTAGGTTAGAGACATTCAATATAGATATTAGAAATTTAAATGGGTTTTGCCAGAATACATTATGGCCATTAAAATAAATCACACTATTAAACAAGGTGGGAGTAGGAAAGGCTGAGCCTAAAAAGGAAGGTAATTCCATATAACTTCATGACAAAATCAATTATCATCTAACTAAAATTTGAAGCTCTTGTTATAAAACCCATAAAGAGAGACAGAATTTCACTGAATATTTTGTCATTTCACAATATATGGAAAATAAATTTTGCACAAAAGTTCACTTGCTCAAAAATTGTGCACATCAAGCATCTACTGGAGAATTGCGAAGTGGAAAAATCAGATTTTTCTTTGTTTCTGTGGTCACTTCCAATTAATTGTAAAGGAGAGATTAACAATGGTTACTCCATTGCAATAAACCCTTATCAAGTACTGTACGGCCAAATGTTCACCTTTAATAAGAATTCCAGAGTGCACTGGCTCAAGCTGTATTCTTAGTATAAATGTTTTCAGTGCCTAACAGAAGCTATGTGTCCTTTTCTTCCTTTGCTTTTTGCTTTTCTAATTAGGGTCTCACAAGTTGTGATGCAACACACAACACACAACAGCACACACACATTTTTTGTTTTGCGTATTTTGTTAATATGGTGAAGCAATTAAAGCAAGTCAGCATTCATTTGCAAGTATCATTTACATCTAAATTTGGCCAAAGTCATTTTTTTGGTCTTTTGCTGACTGATAATAGCAATAAAATGCAGATAGAGTTGGCAGCAATTACCCAGACTTTTTCTTCTTCTTTAGGAAACATTTTTTTTCTCTATAGAACAAGAAATTAACCTAGTGGTGGCCAAGAACTGCTAAGATTTTACTTCTCTACTTGGAAAAATAAAATCTAATGAATAATGAAATATACCTTGTTATTTGTATAGTTAATGTATCTGCTAAGTACAAGAGTTACTACATGTGTATACATGTCCTTCTGACTTCAAATCTGAAGATAAAACAAGACACTAATTTCACTGGCTGACATTCTTTATTTCTTTCTTTCTCAGGTTGATGTTGGTTTTTCTTCAGTTAATAAGTCCAGATTCCCCTAAAGAGACTTTATCTGCTAGGAATATTTTTATCCCAGACTGCTTTTTCTTGATAAGCATTTTTTGATAAGACTTCTTTGATAAGGATTGTCTGACTCTTTCTCCTGCTGGAGGCTTCACACACACACACAAATTAACAGTCAACAATGGTTCCAAAACTCTTCCATTCATTTTGCTTTGTGACTTTAATCTCTTTCCGAAATTTAAGAAGCTTACACACACTCACAGAAATATACATATAAATATAGATATAGATATATATATATTGCCACCCATCTTATTTCAGAGTGACTCTGAGGCAGTTTACGGCATGAAAACATTAAAACCATCAAATATATAATCAACCATATAATCAGCAAAATCACAATACAAACAGAATAAAATCAAGATGGAAAAGAAAGCACCTGGATGTATAAGGGGAAGAGGAGGTGGGGTTAGCTCTTACTTAATCACCTAGCTCCAGTTTGAAGCTCTGCAATTGGCTCCCCAAGCCATCTGTCAGAGCCAAATCTTAAAACTCTTGTGGAAAATCAGAAGAGTGGCAGCCAATCACACCTCAGGGGGTAAAATATTCCAAGGGACAATGACTGGCAATGGCAAAGTTTGGTAGTTATTCTGTAGATATCTGCCATAGAAGAGAAACCTGTGCAGTATTTGAATATGCCAATTTCTCCTATCAAACAAATGTAGAAACAGAATAGGGCATTTAGCTATTGTATGTGTTTATTGAAAATAATCTATACATATGAGTAGAACAGAATCCATATAGCTCTGTGGAATCCTTCCTTTGTAGGAAGATGTTATATAGGTGGTCTTGTGGGTGTGGGTGTTCTGGCTGCTGCAGTGCATTTCTACTCATCTGAATGGTATTCTTACAAAGGTGTTATTGAAATACTGGGTCCATGCTTTTGGTTGTAAGTTTGAGAATGCTACTGTTCTGACCTGAGCCAGCTTGCTCAAACAGGGGCAGTTTTGAGTATACTATGTATGCAAAACTATATGTAAATAAAGCAATTCCCCCAAACTCCCGAATGCAAATTGATGGTCCACAAACTTTTCTGAAATTTTGCTGGTTGAATCAAGTCACAATTTCCCCGCAGTTTCCAAAATCTACAGTAGCAATGTCTGAAATCATAGTTCCCAAAAACAAAGTCTGATATCCATAAGAGCAGTCTGATGTTCCTAAAGCCCATGTCACACTGCACCAATGGATGGAAAGAGGATGTAAAATGGAGAGAAACACTTGCCATCTGTTGGTTAACGCGATTCATCCGTTCTGTACTCACTGCCTCCGTTTTTCATCCTCTCTATCTGTCCAGCATCCGTCGACTGAGGTTCCATCCGCTCAAAAAGTTTTGAGCTGCTCAAAAAGTTTTGAGCTGCTCAAAACTTTTTGAGTGGAAAATGTATCCAACGCGTCCGTTCTACATCCGCAAGGCATATGGGGAACCTCCGTTCTACGTCTCTCATCATCCGTTACGCATCTGCTATATCCGCTAGGCATCCGCTGCACATCTGCGCAACTCAAATCCGCTTCAGCAGAAAATGGACACAGGGAGGAAGCGAAACGGACGTGGAACAGACGTGCAGCATTAGTAGCATGGATGGAGAAAGGATGAAGCTCACAAAGAAAGCATTTAAAACAGAAAAAATGTTCGCAGAGGGGACCTATATCGGATATTAAGGATGTCTAGAGGATGTCTAGAGGATGCAAAAGGACACCTAGTGGAAAACTTATATTGCCTATAAAAAGGGGGAGGAACTCACCTGGATCTCACTTTCAGTCCAGCAGCCCTGCTGTGCAGACCACTGCAGCCTTCATCTGGCTCTTGCTCTTCCATAGCATCCATTGATGTCCACCATGGATCATAACACACTGCTTTTGGTAGCCACCATTGTTCTGCAACAGTGTGAAGCCATCTACAGGCTCTTTCAACTGTTCTACGGGAGGAAAAGGAGGTGGCCAAGAAGTGTCTGGGTCCAAAGATGGATCGGGAGAAGAGCAGAGTACGGACTGTACAACAAGCTGATGGTGGAGCTGAGCAACGACGACCCTCGTGCATTCCAGAACTTCATGAGGATGCCTTCAGCCATGTTTGATGAAGTTGTGGAGCGGCTGAGACCCAGGTTGACCAAGCAGAGCACCAACCTCCGGCCCAGCCTGGACCCTGGGCTGAAGGTGGCACTGACTCTGCTCCACCTGGCCTCAGGGACCACCTACAGCAGCATGCAGTATGGCTGGAGGGTGCCACACAACACCATCAGCATTGTAGTTAGAGTAGTGGTGCAGGCCATCATCGAAGAATACCTGGAGGAGCTCCTCCAGTGCCCCTCCACTGAAGAAGGATGGAAGAAAGTTGCAGAGCAACCTCATCATGTGCTGAGAGAGGAGATCTACGCTGCTCCTGATGGCGTCCCTGATCTCCAGCAGGACAGTGTGGCTCTGCCCCTCCGGTCTGCCTCTCTGCCTTTTGGTGGAGGGGGAGCTGGGGGTGGATGCAGGTTGGGCTGTGGTGGAAGTGCCCTCTCCTTGCTCCCACTGCCTTAGTGGGTCCTCCACGCACTCCGCCATTGGGAGTGCAGCTGTCGGGGGGGGGGGTCTCCGTCGTGGGATGCTCCACAGATACCTGCTTGGACACAGGAGCTGACTCTTGGCCAGAAGAGGACTGGCTCTCAGCAGGCTGCCTGAGAGAGAGGGTTGTGAGAGGGGCTGCTCCTCGGTGGCAGATCTCACCCTCCAAGAAGCTGCACTTGGTCATCACGTCAGCTTGACCACGTCAGCTTGACCATGGCCTGACCAGATTTCTTGAGGTGCAGCTTCCTGTACCAGGTGTGCATGTGCTTCCACCAGCTGAGGAGCATCTCCGAAATGTAGCCCAGGCTCTCCGCCTTCTCTCTCCAAGCAGCCTGCTTCCTCTTGGTGTCTCGATAGAGCCTGTGTCCCTTCCGCCAAAGATATTCATTCTCCCTCAGCCACTCCAGCACCTCCTCCTCATGTTCCTCTTCAATTGTGCATTGCCTCCTCTCCCGTTCATGCGTCTGCCTCTTCCTCCCTTTGGCAGGGCCATATGGGCCCTCATCAGAGGGGCTTTGAGGTTGTAGGGGCTGCTTCTCCAAACCAGCAGCAACAGCAGCAACAGCAACAACAACAGTAGCAGCAAAAGCAGGACCAGCAGCACCAGCAGCACCAGCAGCACCAGCAGGACCAGGAGCAGGACCAGGAGCACCAGCAGGACCAGCAGGACCAGGAGCACGAGCAGGACCAGGGGCACGAGCAGGACCAGGAGCACGAGCAGGACCAGGAGCACCAGCAGGACCAGCAGGACCAGGAGTAGTGCCAGCAGAGTAAGCACCACCAGGACCAGCAGGACCAGGAGCAGCGCCAGCAGAGTAAGCCTTAGCAGAAGCCCCAGCACCAGGAGCAGTGCCAGCAGAGTAAGCACCAGCAGAAGCACCACCACCAGAAGCAGCATCAGCAGAAGCACCACCACCAGAAGCAGCATCAGCAGAAGCCCCAGCACCAGAAGCAGCATCAGCAGAGTAAGCACCAACAGAAGCACCACCACCAGAAGCAGCATCAGCAGAAGCACCACCTCCAGAAGCAGCATCAGCAGAAGCCCCAGCACCAGAAGATCGAGCCCGGGCAGCAGAAGCCCCAGCAGAAGCAGAGTCAGGACCAGGGGGTGGGAGGGTGGCCCTGTGCCTCTTGCCAGGGCTGGCAGCAGATGGCAGAGATTTCCTTTTCTTCCCCATGGTTGTTGGGTTGCTGGCTGGCTGGCTGGCTTGCAAGCTGTGTCTGGAAGCAGGTCTTTTCTCTGAATGGTGACCTGCTTGCGAGCTGCTTCCCTTTATATCCGCAGGGCTGATGCAATGCATCCTCCCCGCATGCACAATGAATGCTAGGCATCTGCTAGGCATCCGCTAGGCTTCCTCTAGACTTCCGCTCTGCATCCGCTTCATCCACTAGGCATCCACTCTGCATCTGCTCTTTCCGTTCCGTTCCGTTGCTGTGCTCTCCCGGAAGCCTTACGGATGTGCCAACCGCTCCCATCCGCTTCCATCCGCTAGGCTTCCCTGGAGCATCCGCTTTCCATCCGCCCTACGTCCTCCCCCCGTCCATTCCTTTCCATGTTGTCTGCTCTGGTTATGCAAATTTGGGGCACTTTTGAGAGCAGATAACAATGGATGGAACATTTTGCTCGTCCACTGTGTCCTTTTTACGAACGTTTTGCATCCGTCGGCCAGTGTGACAGGGCCTTAAGGTAAGAACAAGGTCCAAAGTCCCCAAAGACAGGTTCAAAATCAATGAAGCCTAACAACATGTACTAAAGAAGCAAATACTTGTCTTTGACAACCACACCTTTCCCTGCACCTGGCTAAATAGCCCCAAGCCTGATGTTTCTATTTAGGAGGGACAAAGTTGCTTCCTTGTGAATATCCTTCCTCACCACTTCTGTGCTTCCCTTTGCTCCATTCTTCATGTTCATAAATCAAAGCAACTGTTCATCATCAGAAGCAGCCTGTTGTCTCTCACTGGCACTAATGCAGTGGCAGCCAAGTTTCCCTTTCTTCCCTGTGTCAGGCAGTTGTCCATCTGGTTGGTCATTGCTCCCCATGATGCAAGATGGACCCAGGACTTCATCTTCCTCAACTACCAGATTCTCAGGGCTACCTAACATCCCAATCTGATGGTCTCAGTTTCTGCATCATCCAAACTAACAACCAACGGCATCATCACAACTACAGTTTCTAAACCTACATAACAATCCTGCTATCAGTACTGAAAGGAGGGAATCTCATGGATGTTCCTGTGATTTGTTGATCTATTTGTCCATCAAACTGAAAGCAGATAGTCAAATAGTGTAGATGAGATCCATGATTCTGGATACTTCAATCTTAGTGTATTTGGCTAGATTGGGCGTGTTGCTTCCGTATATTCTTTTGCTAGTTCTGGACCTATAGAAATAAAAATTGTTATTGATATTGAATGAATATCAATATCACTGGATATTGAAGGAAACTATAATTTCATCTTCTATATTTAGATCTTTTATTTTTCTAGAAAAATTGTCATGAAGAATTCATAGAATCTTCAGTTCTCTCAGTGACATGTCCACAATTTTTTGTTTATGTTATATATTGAAGTCCTTAGTAACAATATAATCGGATGAAAATAGCTCTTATATGGTTGGGTTAATATATTTTTGGGTGTTCTTAGAAGTATGGGGGGATGAGTTCATTGCTTTTCATCCCTCACTGTTCTTCGTTTGGAATTTGATCCTTATTATGTAGGTTATTGAGGGTTCTTTTTGTCAGAATTTCTGCTTTCTGTATTGATCAGATAATAATTCTTTGGCTTTATTTCTACTTAAGTACAAGTAATTACTGAAAAATTACTAGAGGACAAATAAACCTACATCCCAGTAAACATTGATCCAGTATATGGCAAGCTACTGTATATAAATGGGGAGCAAACCCCATATTCACTAGCACTGAGGTTATTATCTAGTTGGTAATGTCTGTGAGCAAACAACCAATTTCATATAGTGCCAAGAACTCTACAGTCTATTTGAAAAAAATTCTCAGGCATTTTTGAAAACTGTGGAAATGATAGCCTCATAAAATCATAAAACTAAGCTATAAAAATCAATAGAAAGGCACCATGGTATCAATGCAGAATTCAGAAGATGTCGCATAGATGCAAGCAGCATCAAAATAGTAGCTTTGTCCCTTTTCCATGTATACCATGAATATGTTCCAATGCCTTACTTTTGGCCATTATTGATTTAACCAGATATCCTTTATGCACAGAAGATGCCACTATACCTCTGATTAATTTGAGGCTTTCAAAGATATTGTTCTGAAGTATGGATTCTACAAAAAAATTATACTCCTGGCATGTTCACACAAAGTGCAGATCTTGACTGGATGCTCTGACCAATTTGTTTTTGAGTTTTTTCTAAAAGATAAACACCCTGATATCACCTGTAGAAAATTTCCACCGAGTGCAAGGAAATAAGCAATTTCATTTAGCAATACCCAGCCAATTGAAGAAGTGAAAGGGAGAAAGAACTGGATGTTCACACAAAGTGCAGATTGAGGCTAGCCAAAGGAGTATGGAGTAGAAAAACAGACTGGGCCATATGAACCAGTACAAAGGAGATCCTATCCAGACAGATGAGTCAAGTGGCAAATTGGAGGACAATATTTTAAAAAAAACTACTGACAGTTTGCAGATCTACCTGTTTGACATGGTTATTCTACAGTGGAGGAGCAGAGTTCAGTCTGTTTTATAAATACTAAGGCAACTCTGGAAGGGAATGACCTGGAATACATAAGTGAGTAAGAATGAATACAATTTTTTAGCTCTCAATACAAATCTTTGTAGGACAAGAGGGAAATCAGTCAATAGATTCAATAGTGTTAGTTAATGTTATTTCTATGGGGTAAAGTTTAATAACCTGTATATTTTTATAGTTGTTTGATTATTATTGTGGAAATAAAACTGTTCCAAATTCCAGTTTTTTTAAAAAAAAAATATCTAGATGAAAAAGGAAGAGGATAGACAACTTTTAATATCACATACTAGATAGGTATACTGTAGCAGAATTAAAGAAAAAATTAAAAGGGACTAGAAATTGTCCCAAAATGACTTTCCAAGCTCAGGATAAAACTTTGCTTTAATACGGGGCTACTCATTGATATCTCCATGTAGTCAAGTGAAATCATGCTTGCATAAGATTTTACTTTTGCCAAAATATGCAGGAAAACAATGGTATGTGAAAAGAAATGACTATACATCAATTAATTGGTTCATTTTAGCTTTAAAATAATTACAAATGTGTTGACTCTTTAAAATGTCCTTCCTTCTTTAACTTCCTGATTCTTCCCTCTCTTCTCTGTAAAAAAGCAAACATTTATATCTCCAATTGTTTTGAGGAAAGGAGAGGGCATCTTGTATCTGAGGAAGGTTTGACAGGTAATCTGCCAGTTTTTAATACATTTTGGATAATGATTTCATCAATTCATTCTCTAGGCAGAGAAGGGCCTAAATTCCACACTATTGACCAGAAATAACCTAGTTTACCACGAAATAGCAATAGCACTTAGACTTAGATATTGCTTCACAGGGCTTTACAGACCTCTTTAAGTGGATTAGAGCATGAATCAACCATGACCCTGGTGAGATTCAAACTGCCAATTGCAGGCAGCTGGCAGGCAGCAGAAGTAGCCTGCAGTATTGCACTCTAGCCACTGGGCCAGTGTGGCTCTAAACCTGTCCTAATTGTCTTTTTGTGACCTTCAACTGGACAAAATAATACCTCATAGGTATAAGTATTGGATCAATGTTCTTCAAATGTACTAACTTAAAAATGGAAAGTTATTTAAGTTGTCTTTCTTTCTTTCTTTCTTTCTTTCTTTCTTTCTTTCTTTCTTTCTTTCTTTCTTTCTTTCTTTTCCCACCCTTGGTCATTCTGTTTCTCTGTCTAGGTAAGGAAATATTTCTGAAACCATGACACAGTGGGACACAAGACTGGTCTCATGATTCACTAAAGCAAGTATACTAATAAAATGTAAGATTGCTTAAGATGAAGAATCTCTCTGACCACCAGACCTTGGAGACAAATAGTTGAGGATCATCTTTGCCTTCATGTTAGGCTAAATTATTGTTTCTCTGTTCGAGTCAGGTATACTTATGATCTCTTCTCTCTGAAATAATTATCTCTTTCTTTAGGCCTAGTTTTGATTTCTTTTTTAAAGAAGTACTTAGCTATTAGTTATTATCTTAAAGTGCAATTTATCAAACTATTGCTTCAGTAAATGAAAGAGGAACTGCGGTATCTGCTATCCCGCATTAGATGGGCGTCTCATGATAGGGAGCGAAGGAGAAAGAAACGACAGGAGACGAAGTTCCTCGGGATGAGTGCGCCCAGAATGTCTTGGCACACGATCTTTTATTATGCTCATTCAAAAGGGGGTGATTGTTTATTCAGAGCCTAGGTCAAGCCCAGGTCAGACAGGATACACAGGATTTACAATAGCTCAAACAAGGTAAGATACCAGGTCAAACAGGATGGCAAGATTTATAATTTGATCAGGATATTCCTTCTTCACAAAGCTGCATGCCAGACAATGTAATCACAATGTAAATAAACTATTTCTTCAGATGTTTAGCTCCTTGTCTCTGTACGTGCCCTGCAAAAGGTCACTGAGGAGACAGAAGCTTAATGATTACACGTGAATGATACAATGTTGCAAATGCCTGAACGATACATAGTTGCAATGATACACAGTTGCAAACACATAAATGATACATAGTTACAACATCTCCTCTGTTTTTATTATTTATGACGAGTCTTCTTCCTTGTCCAAGAAGACAGGAACCTTTTTTCTGAAATGTTCACCGTCCCAGTCATCTAGGCAGGAGTGCGACCCGTCAGCGTCAGGGTTGTCCAAGGAGCGGTAACTCAGCAATGACATTTTTTCGTCTGGTGTTAAGGACTTAACATGAGCTTGCAATAACACATTAACATTAGCAGTTATGGAGGATAATTGATTTTTCAAAAATTGCAATATTCTATTAAAACAACAAGGTCCTATAATACATATCAATGTAATGATTATTAATGGTCCTGCCAATGCAGTTATAAGGGTTGTAAGCCATGGTGAAATAGAAAACAAGCCTTGATACCAAT
>BLBF01018472.1:0-10742 GCA_015471245.1 Laticauda colubrina
TGTCCAGGCAGGTATCTGTGGAGTGTGCCATGATGGAGACCCCCCTGACAGCTGCACTCCCCGTGGTGGAGTGTGTGGAGGACCCCCTGACGCAGTAGGAGCAAGGAGAGGGCACTGCCACCAGAGACCAACCCATATCCACCCCCAGCTCCACCTCCACAGAAAGCAGGCAGAGAGCCAGACCGGATGGGCAGAGCCACACTGTCCTGCTGGAGATCAGGGACACCATCAGAAGCAGCGTAGATCTCCTCTCTCAGCTGGTACACACCGACATCCCATCCTCCAACCGCAAGCCCTTCCTCACCTACGTCAACCAGACCCTCATGAACATGTCCGAATCACAGTACCAGGTGATCAAGGACAGAATCACCGGTCTTCTTCACAACCCTCCAGACCCAGCTGAACCTGCTCCCTCCCAGTCCAGGTCTGCTCCTCCACCCCAGGTGATGTCACTGCCCTTCCAAGCCTTTCCACAGGCCCTCACCTACCAAAGCTATGGCTACCAGGAGCTCCAGCAGCACAGGCAGCCCTTCCCAGTCCAGGCACAGGTACATCGTACGCCACCAGTGCCACCGATGCCACTGATGCCACCGACGCCACCAATGCCACCCACGCCACAGATGCTACCGCCACAGATGTCACCCATGCCACAGATTCCACCCACGCCTCACCTTGCTCAGCTGCAGAACAGAAATCTCCACTACACTGTTCCTTCCTCCACCCCACAGCCAAGCCCGGCCTCAGAACATCTGTAATCGGTATTGGGGCTGACACCCCATGTCCTGGAGGAAGGGGCTTTCAACATCACAGGACTGAGCCAGCTCTCTGAGAGCTTCCTCCACACACCGTCCCCTGTTGTCCTCTCGGGGCCAGGCACCCCAATGACGTCTCAGACCAGCACTCCAGCAGCAGCCACCTCCACAGCACATGGACCCTTCACCCCTGAGACTGTGCACCTCTCAGTGACTAAGAAGAGTGCCAGAGACTGGGTGGCTACCTGTTGACTTTATCTTTGCTTGGGACACTTGGGTCATTTTGCTTTCACAGCTTGTTATTAAAAAAGATTATCTTTGCTTCACACACTTGTTTCATTTATTTTAGTAAATAAAGTCTTGGTGGAAAATTTTAGAAATGGTTTAAGCCTTTGCATGCTTGTGGGATGGGCAAGGATAGCAGTGGGATGGGCAGGGATACCTTTGGGATGGATAATATCTGTGGGATGGGCAGGGATACCTTTGGGATGGTAATAGCTGTGGTATGCGCAGAGATACCTTTGGGATGGGTAATAGCTGTGGGATGGGCAGGGATACCTGTTGGATGCCCAGTGATACCTGTGTGATGGGTAACAGCTGTGGGATAGATAAACCTCCAGTGCAAGCATAGTGGGACTGTATGGTCCACCCTCCCAGGTGCCACACCTATGGCCCTTTATTATCAATAACAATGTAATCATTGATCCACACATTTCAACATAAACACAACTCTTTATTAAATGCCCTGTTCATTTTAGGGCCACTCAACATACACGGCACAATCTCATCAGTGTGATGAGACAGGCTGAAGGAAGCATCCATTAAGCATCTATCATCCTGTCTTGCCACTCCACTGCTCCAGCTGGGGAGTTTAACCAGTGTTTCAGTAGGTTGCGCTGCTTCTTCCCTTCATGTGAAGCTCTGTTGGGGCCTTGCACATCCACAGTGTCTGTCAGGTTTCACCCTTGCCTCCATTCACCAGGCTCCATGTCCCCATTGCCTTGTTGGAGGTCCACGAGTCTGTTCTGCAACACTGGGTAGCGGGTGTGCATGAGATTGTGCAGGATGCAGCAAGCTTCCACGATCCTCTTCACGGTCTGTGGGCAATGCTGCATGGTGGTGTGAAGTACCTGGAACCTGTTGGCCAGGATGCCAAAGGCGTTCTCCACCACCCACCTTGCCCTGGACAGCCTGTAGTTGAAGATCCTCTCTTCACGGGTGAGGCATCTGGAAATGTAGGGCTTCATGAGGTAGGTTCTGAGGGAGAAGGCGTCATCCCCCACGATGAAGTAGGGCACATCTTGTGTGTCGTTGGGCAGGGGGTCTGGATCTGGGAAGCCCATGATGAGGTTGAATTCCAGCCCCTGCTTGAGGTGACTGGCGTTGTATACCTGGGCATCTGAAGATGACCTGTTGCCTGAAGTATCGATGTACATGAACTTGTAGTCAGCATCAACCATGGTGAAGAGGATGATGCTGAAGAAGCCCTTGTAGTTGAAATAAGTGGACCCTGACTTGCCTGGAGCTTTGCAGGCCACGTGCTTCCCATCTATGGCTCCAACGGTGAGGGGGAAGTTCCACTTCTGATACCATTGCTCTGCAACTTTTTTCCATCCTTCTTCAGTGGAGGGGCACTGGAGGAGCTCCTCCAGGTATTCTTTGATGATGGCCTGCACCACTTCTCTGACCACAATGCTGATGGTGTTGTGTGGCACCCTCCAGCCGTACTGCATGCTCCTGTACGTGGTCCCGGAGGCCAGGTGGCGCAGAGTCAGTGCCACCTTCAGCCCAGGGTCGAGGCTGGGCCGGAAATTTGTGTTTGCCTTGGTCAACCTGGGCCTCAGCTGCTCCACAACTCTGTCAAACATGGCTGGCAGCATGAAGTTCTGAAATGCACGAGAGTCTTCGTTCCTCAGCTCCACCATCAGCTTGTTATACAGTCCATACTCCGCTCTTCTAGCGATCCATCTTCGGATCCAGAAACTTCTTGGACGCCTCCTTTTCTTCCCGTAGAACAGGTGAAAGAGCCTGTAGAGGGCTTCGCACTGTTGTAGAACGATGGCGGCTACCAAAAGAAGTGTGCAATGATCCATGGTGGAGATGACTGGATGCTGTGGAAGAGCAAGAGCCAGATGAAGGCTGAAAAGGTCTGCACCGCAGGGCTGCTGGACTGAAAGTGAGATCCAGCTGATTTCTCCCCCTTTTTATAGAAAATATAGGTTTTCGCTATGTGTCCTTTTGCATCCTCTAGACATCCTGCAGACATCCTAAACATCTGAGACACGTCCCCTATACGAACATTTTTTCCATTTTAATGCTTTGTATGCGAGCTGCATCCACTTTCATCCTTTCTCCGTCCATGCTACTAACGCTGCGTGTCCGTTCCGCGTCCATTTCGCTTCCTCCCTGTTTCTGTTTTCCGCTGGAGTGGATGTGAGTTGTGCGGATGCGCAGCAGATGCCTAGCGGATATAGCGGACGCGTAATGGATGATGACGGACGTATAACAGATGTTCCCTGTATGCGTAGTGGATTTATAATGGACGTGTTGGATACTTTATCCGCTCAAAAAGTTTTGTGCAGCTCAAAACTTTTTGAGCAGATGAAATCTCAGTAGACAAATGCTGGACGGATAGAGAGTATGAAAAACGGATGCAGTGAGTACAGAACGGATGCATCACGTTAACCAACGGATGGCAAGTTTTTCTCTCCGTTTTACATCCTCTTTCCAACCGTTGATGCCGTGTGACATGGGCTTTAGAAAGCAACAGAAGAGGGGATTACAGATGAGAGAGTTAGAAGCAGAGAGAGACGCGGGGATAAAAAGGGGAGGGAGAAGAAGAGGGGGAAGGAGGCAAGGAAAAGAAGTTGTAAAAGACAGAAACAAGAAATGGAGAAACAGGGAATAGATATAAGGATTGTAACCATAAGTTTGTTTTGAGATAATGGGTGAAAATTTCATTGTAAAGGGGATTCTGCAAAGGTACATATTATAGCATTGTTATATTATAAATAGAAATCATTTCAGAAGATATGATGATGGATAAAATATTTATTGTAATGCAGTGGGATGTTTGCTTATAAATAAATGAATTAAAATGATTGAGAGGATTAAAAGGGAACATTTTTAATTATTAGTAATGATTTATAAAAATATAAGTAAGAAATATGGGAAAAAAAGTATTAACCATGGAAAGTTTATAAGTGTTCCCAAGGAAGTATGATATTCAGTTGAAAAGAAATGTTAAAGATGTTAAGATTTTAATGCATATTTTAATGCATATAAAGATGTTAAGATTTTAATGCAATTGAATTGGAATGAAATGCGCATTTTATTTACACACACGCACACACACACATATATACATATATATATGTGAATATAGTGCCTATTTTAAGAATGTTTACACTGAAACTTAAATAAGAGTTTGAATGGATAAAATTAAAGGATATAAAGGTATCATACTCTAATTGGTAATTACAGGGAAAAATTTGCTGTATAAGAAAAGATAATATGAAATTGTATGAAGAAGTGATAACCTGGGACCATGCTATTTTCGAAAAAGATGTTTTAGTTGTATTTTGTTTTTGTGAAAACCCAAATAATTTTTTTTTATAAAAATAGCCTAATTCATCTCCATGCTTCCTTTGTTCCTCAGAAAGCGAAGACCCCATACTTCAGAAACCAAAAGGTTGAAGGTGCACCAAATCCTTGCCGGATGAAGTAAAAGGGTCCCTGTTCTTGTGTCACTTGTTGTAATGATGAGGCAGTTGAGTTGTTTGATCATGAACAATTGAATCATGATGATCTTTATTGGAGTACAGTCTTTGCATTTATATACATTTTTAGTTATCCTCCATCATTGGTTAACTTTGGTTACTGCTTAACTTTTGTTACTGTTCAGCACAGTAATCCATATAATTAATTATCTCTAATTAAAGTCTAGCATATGTTTACCTCCCCTCTCTAATCCTCCTTTAGATTCAACTGTTTGCCTGAGTGGTATTTGCTTGGAAACATTCTTTATCTGAGGTTTGCCATCCGAGATTGGAACATTCCTGCAATTACAACTCTACAGTGGACTTCAATTCCCAGAATTCTTGAGCTAACATGACTGGAAGAGGAATTCTGGGAGTTGAAGTCCACAAGTCTTGAAGCTGTCAAGTTTGAAGGCCCCTTGATTTAGGACAAGATGTTTGCTCAGCCTTTCAAGAGTATTTATAAATACTCCCTTGCAGTTCAACTAAGTAAACTACATGACTATAGCATGGTATGCGTTTAATTCCTCTGCACAGTTCCAATGTTAGGGAAATGGCATGAATCAAACAAACTATTGGAGGGAAGGGGGAGGGAGAAACTAAACATCCTTAGACCTAATGCATGGATCCAGAGTGCCACATGTTGTCTCAGAAAGAAATTGCAGACCTACAGAAATTTCGGGATTATACCTTTATATACAGTACTATACATTCAACTCTAAATGTTTGGACACACATTTTGGACTTCATTGGTTAAAAATATTCTAAAAAATTATCTGGGTATCAAGTCACTACATGAGCAATAACTTTATTTTAAGTAATTCAGTAGGTATCGAACAAACTTCACAATACACAATGTTCTCTCATGTATAAATCAGGATTCCAAGGGAATGACAAATAAAATAGAAGGAAAAGGTTTCATATACAAAGTTGTTTTACATATACAACCCCCCAATCTAAGTAACACCACTTCTACAGATCACAGGCTGCAACTTATATATTCCAAATAACTAGAGGACTGCAGAAGACAGTTGTCCAATGGTGAGATGGCATTAACAGAAGAAGCAGTATTGGATGGGGTTTTTTGCCTGCTTGTTTTTAACCGTTTGAGAGAGGTTGGCTATATTAGGTTAGAATAAGAGTGAATTTGCCTACCTGTGCAACAAAATTGCATCATTGAAACTGCACCGCTTTATCATGGTGTATCAACTGATTTTAAATCATTCAATGGATCAGAGATAATGATGAGAATGGGAGTAGTCTGTGTTTTAATGCTCGCAATTCAAAAGAGAGAAAAGAGAGACCAAAAAATTGCAGGTCTGTATCAAATTTAGGCAAAACACTTGTTAGTTGCTTTACTGCACAGAGATGCTGCAATAACCTATTAATTATGGCTTACAAGTCATGCTGGCTGTGCTCACACAACTGACTAAATTGTGTGAGTGCTAATCGTCTTATAACTATATTACTTTTGGAGCTAAACACATTATTATTTGTTAATAATTTTATGTAAGATTTCCTGGTGGTAATCCGAACCAGGAAATAAAGTATTGAGTGATTTGTATGCTCCACATTTTATACTAAAGATAGATTTTAGTTATAAATGTCTGAAAATAAATACAAGTAACATAAAATAAGAAAGGATTGGAGTTCTGCTTGGGATTTCTGATTTTTTCTATTGGATATATTACGATCCAATGTTAAATGCAGTTCATAAAAACCTTTGATATAAGATCCAGAAGGTTGTTGTTGTTTTTTAAATTCAATTGTTCCAATTGAATTCTCCAACTCTCCAATTCTCAGAGACTGCCTAGACCATTGGTCGCCAGTTGGTGGGTGTGAGAAAATTTTGGTGGGCTGCAGCGTGCTGAAAACCAGATGGCTGGCAGGGAGATGAAGCAATCCTGCAGTCTCCCTAGCAAACCCGTGTCATAGCTGCTGCCTTCTGCCTCAGCCCATCGAGGAAGCTGAGCAGCAGCGGGAAGAGTGCAGACCTCCTGAGATTCATGACATGGCTGCCTGTGATGGCTTAGGGTGAAGATGTTGTGAGGGGGAGGCTTGACTCCCCCTTCTTATTTGTCAGAAGCGCTCACACGCCCAGCAGGAAGGAGAAGGCTCGTCAGGAGCCAGAGGGGCAGTAAGCACTGTGTGTGTGAGCACTTCTGATGAGGAGGAAGAGAAGCTCTGGAGGGGAGAGGGTTGAGCCTCCCCCTTATGAGGAGGAAGAGCAGCTCTGGAGAGGAAGGGGTTGAGCCTGCCCCCAAACAACATCTTCACCTGAGGGCATCGCTGGCAGCCACTCGACCTCCTCGATATGTGGAGGCAGGAGTAACACCAGTTTTAAGGTTCCTTTACCATCACCCCCACTCCCTCACAGGCCAGTGTATACCCAGGAAGGGCTCCAATGCCACTATCTCTCACACTTATGAGTCCATCCGCCACCCATATCATCTCTGTTGTTCCACCTCCCTGCCAACCATCTGGTCTTCAGCACATGGCTCATTGGCCTCCAGACATCAAATTCTCACCACGCAGCACCAGGGAGAGGGAGAGAGAAAGAGAAAAAGAGGGGGGGAAGAGAGAGAGAGAGAAAGAGAAAGGGAAAAAGGAAGAGAGAGGTTGGAGGGAGGGAAAGAGAGAGGGAAAGAGGGAGAAAGGGAGAAAGAGGAGGAGAGAGAGATGAGAGAGAGAGGGAGGGAAGGAAAGTGAGACAGAGAAAGAGAGAGAAAAGGAGAAAGAGAGGTGGTGGGAGGGAAAGAGAGAAAGAGAAAGAGGGAGAAAGGGAGAGGGATAGATGGAAAGAGAAAGGGAAAAAGAGGGGGGAGGAAAGACAGAGAGAGAGAGAAAGAGAAATGAGAGATCCCGGTGTTTTGTTTTCTATGGGAAATGGGTCCAAATGACTATTTCCAGTATTTAAGGTTGCAGAAACAGGCAGACAAGCTAAATGCCTGAAGGACTCCATCCTGTCAGTGGGTGTCCAGGCCCTTCAGCTAACTGTATGCCAGATTCATATTAATGATCCACAGGATTTAAAATTGTGAGTTTGGTGGTCCCTGAGGTCCAAAAGGTTGGAGACCTTAGCCTAGACAACACCCTGCAATTCTATTGGGAAGATTTTTCAGAAGTGCCACCAGATAAAGACTGAATGCACTAATTATACATTAAACAAGAGGAAAACCTTCTATGCATCAATTCCACCTGCACTTTCTACAATTTTGTAAACAATAAACTAAAAGACTCAAGGTCCATCCCACCCCGAAAGGACCTAATGCTAAAGACTGCAATGATGACACTATTACAGCCAACCTCTTTAACACATTCTTTGGCTCAGTATTTGTAAACAGCAATGGATTATACCCAGTATTTCCTAGTCGAACCACAGACGACTACAATGATCTGATATATATTGATTTTACAGAAGACAATGTTAAAAAAGCACTATGCAATCTAAAACCTTCTCTATCTATTGGACAGACGGAATATGTGCCTACTTCTTAAAAAAGCTATCCACTGCCATAGCCGAACCTCTAAGCATAATCTTTGAAAAATCTTTCAGGACCAGCTCCTTGCCAAAACTATGGTCACAAGCCACGGTCATCCCTATCTTCAAAAAGGGAGACCGCAGCCTAGTTGAAAATTACAGACTAATCTCTTTATGCTGCATCACCTGTAAAGTCATGGAATCAGTTATTAACTAATCCATTATCCTCCATTTAGAGACAAACAAGCTACTCTCTAATAAATAATTTAGTTTTAGAAAAAATCCTATCCTGTAATCTGCAATTCTTACACTGCAAAAAAAAAAATGGACTACACAACTCGATCAAGGCAAAGCAATAGACACAATCTATATAGACTTCTGCAAAGCCTTTGATTCAGTGGTATATGACAAACTACTACTAAAACTAAAATTTTATGGTATCTCTGGACACCTACATAACTGGATAGAAGCATTCCTGTCAAACAGACAACAAATGGTCAAAATTGGGAGTGTCCTTTCAAATTCTGTACCTGTCAACAGTGATGTTCCCCAAGGCAGTGTTCTAGGACCAACTCTCTTCATACTCTTCATAAATGACCTCTGTGACCATATTAAGAGCAACTGTTGTGTTCTCTTCGCTGATGATGTAAAGCTATTCAACACCATCGACAATACTTCAAAAAGACCTCGACTGTGTATGAGAATGGTCAAATAAATGGCAACTTCAAATCTCAACAAATAAATACTCTGTCTTACATACTGGCAAAAAAATCAGAAAATAAAATACTGGCTGAATAATCAAGACCTTGTTGATGATCAAAACTCTGTCAAGGACCTTGGAGTATTCATCTCTAATGATCTAAGTGCTGGAGCCCACTGCAACTACATAGCCAAAAAGGCACTGAGAGTTGTTAACTTAATCCTATGTAGCCTTTTCTCTGGTAATATCACACTACTAACTAGAGCATATAAAACATTTGCTAGATCAGTACTTGAATATAGCTCATCAGTCTGGAACCCACATTCCGTATCAGATATTAACACTGTTGAGAAAGTCCAGAAAAATTTCACAAGAGTTCTCTGCTCTTCTACTCATTGCAGAATACCTTATGCCACCAGACTTGAAATTCTAGACCTAGAAAATCTAGAACTAGGCCGCCTTCAGTCTGATATAAATATAGTATATAAAACCATACATTGCAATGTCCTACCTATCAATGAATACTTCAGCTTCAACCAAAACAATACAAGAGCACACAATAGATACAAACTCAGAGTTAACTGCATCAAACTTGATTGCAGAAAATATGACTTCAGCAACGGAGTGGTCAATGTCTGGAATACTCAACCTGACTCTGTAGTTTCTTCCTCAAACCCCAAAACCTTTAACCTTAGACTGTCTACTATTGACCTCACCCCTTTCTTAAGAGGTCTGTAGGGGGTGTGCATAAGCGCACCAACATGCCTACCGTCCCTGTCCTATTGTTTCTTTTTTCTTATATGTACTCATTTCATGTATTCATAACTATGTATATACTTATACCTATTATCTTGTAAGAAATTGACAAATAAATAAATAAATAAAGTGGTTAGCGGTTTCTTCCTTCCTAGGAATAAGAGAAAGTGAGTAGCTTACACAGTTGGTTTGTGCCTACTGTGGGATTACAGTTTACAATCTACCAGTTTCTAGCCTGATGCCTTAAGAGCCTGTCACATAGGCCGACGGATGCAAAAGGTATGTAAAAAGGACACAGTGGACGAGAAAATGTTCCATCCGTTGTTATTCGCTCTCAAAAGTGCCCCAAATTTGCATAAGCAAAGCGGACAACAACGGAAAGGAACGGACGTGGGGAGGATGTAGCAAGGATGTTAAGCGGATGCTCCACGGAAGCCTAGTGGATGGAAGTGGATGGCAAATCCGCAGAGCTTCCGGGGGAGCATAGCAAAGTGGACGCGCAGTGGAAGGAATGAATGCAGAGCGGATGCCGAAAAGATACAGTGGATGCATCACAGAAGCCTAGCGGATGCCTAGCGGATGCCTAGCGGATGCAAAGCGTTCACTGCGCATGCGGGGAGGATGCATTGCGTCAGCCCCGTGGATATAAAAAGATGCAGCTCGCAAGCAGGTCACCATTCAGAGGAAAGACTTGCTGCCAGACACAGCTCCAGCCAGCCAACAACCATGAGGAAGAAGAGGAAGAAGAGGAATCTGCTGCCAGCCCTGGCAAGAAGGACAGGGCCACCATCCCACCCCCTGGCCCTGACTCTGCTTCTGCTGGAGCTTCTGCTGCTCAGGCAGACTCTTCTGATGCTGGGGCTTCTGCTGGTGCTGCTCCTGGTGCTGGTGCTTCTGCTGGGGCTTACTCTGCTGGCGCTGCTCCTGGTGCTGGTGCTTCTGCTGGGGCTTACTCTGCTGGCGCTGCTCCTGGTCCTGCTGGTGATGCTGGCGCTGCTCGTGCTTACTCTGCTGCTGATGATCCTGGTCCTGCTGGTCCTGCTTTTGCTGTTGTTGTTGCTGATACTGCTGGTGGTGGTGGTAGTGTGGAGGAGTAGCCCCTACAACCTCGAAGCCCCTCTGATGAGGGCCCAGATGGCCCTGCCAGAGGGAGGAAGAGGCATACGCGAGAACGAGAACAGGAGAGGAGGCAGTACTCCATCGAAGAGGAACATGAGGATGAGGTGCTGGAATGACTGAGGGAGAACAAGTATCTTTGGCAGAAGGGACACAGGTTCTATCGAGACACCAAAAGA
>BLBF01018480.1:0-24848 GCA_015471245.1 Laticauda colubrina
CTGCGAAGGTTTTTTCGCTTTAAATGCTTTGTTTCCGTTCTGCATCCGCTATGCATCCGCTACGCATCCGTTACGCATCCGCTATATCCGCTTGGCATCCGCTGCTCATCCGCGCAACTCGCATCTGCCCGGACGCAGGGAGAAAGTGAAACGGACGCGGAACGAATGCAGAACGGATGCAGAATGGATGCAGAACGGACGAACTGGATACATTTTCCGTGCAAAAGTTTTAGGCAGCCCAAAACTTTTGGAGCGGATGAAACGTCCATAAACGGATGCTGGACAGATAGAGAGGAAGTCAAACGGAGGCAGTGAGTACATTGCGTTTTCCAATGGATGGCAAGCTTTTTTGTCCGTTTTACTTCCTCTTTCCATCCGTTGGTGCAGTGTGACAGGGGCTTAAGCTCTTTTTTCTCCCCCATTGTAGCTTTTCAGTCCAGCCTTTGTTTCAGCATCTCTGGTAAGCTGTAAGTGAGAAGAAGCTGCAAAGTTGTGAACCACAGTGTGGCAAAAAGAAGTCAGCATATTCTGTTCTTCCTTGCTACTAAAATAAGAATATTCTAAGTTGCATCCAAATGGCTGGACTTGTCCCCTCCTTTGCTAGTGACCTGCAAGGTAATGAAACCAGTGGCATGCCTGGGGCCAGCACTTACACATCAACATGTGTGAAATGATAAGGTTGGAACCTAATATTTCTTTTTCTTTTTTTTCCTACAGACTTTATTGGGCTAATATAGAATTTTTTATATATGATGCTTGCATTTCCTGTGTTTTTCATTCTTATCTCTTTTTTTTTTACAAAATTGTATTGAATAAACATTAAAAACATTTAACACAGTACAACTTTCCTGGCAGTTATTTTGCCATACATACTACAACATGAAACCACACACAACAGTTGATCTCCTATTTATCTTACATTGCTAAGTTGGTGCTATTAACATATTGACATATTCATTTTCATTTATTTACAGCATAATTTCCTTTCACATTCTTTTTCTATAACCATTTTATCCACTATATTTCATTAGGGAATATCCCTAATTTTTTTTTGTCCTTTCATAATATATACCTCCAAGCACTGTGATTAATTTGACAAATATTGTGATGCTGGGAAATCATCATTATCATTTAACAATCCCATTATCACTTGAAGGGTGGAATCTGGGCTAGCAGAGTGTTTTAATGGTCGGATTCCTTTCCTGTCACCAATGTGGAGCTTTGTTCAGCAGTTGTATTCTCAGTGTGCCCAGAGAGAAAAATATCTGCCTCTACCTAAGATGGAACTCACAGCCAAGATGAGAGCACCACCTCTAGGCCACTGCACCATGCTGGGAAATCTCCTTTCTTAAAAAAAAAAAAGAAGGCTACCACATTTAGGTTGGAAAATTTTGAATTTTGAATGAGAAAAATTATGAGATTTACAGCACAAATTCTTGTGATTGTTGCAATTCCTATTAAAACACCCCCTTCTTATTTCACAACTTTATTGCTCAAATGGAGTCCCAGTTATTTCACTTGTAACTTCTCATCTGCCTTATACTGCACATAGCTAGCTTCTTAATACCAAACAGCCCTCACTGTAATTGTTGTTGTTTTTTACATCCCTTCCCAGTATCATCTGGCTTGGCCACCATAGTCCTCAAAGCTATCTGCTAGACATGTCCATAATTGCTGTACATGGCTCCATTCAATAGGTTAACATCTTTGAGACAGCATGGCATTTTGATAAATCAGCAATCCTTACCCCAATGGTTAAGAAAGGGCCTCTACTGTAGCAGTTTGTTGAGTTGATTTTGGAATTAGCATATTGAAGCTTTAAAGGAAAGGGAACATCTGTTAATATCATTACCTTTATTTACTTTGCTTATAAAGGAATGCTCCAAGCCTTTTAATGTTGTTGATACACTTATCCAATCTGCAGAATGATTTCTTCTTCATGCAAAATTTCATGAGGCTACTGTGTGGTTTTATTTAATGACAGCTGCCTCACAAATTAAATTACAACTTGTGTTCACCTACAAATTACTACTTGATTCAAACTGAAACATTTACATGAAGTAAAGTCCCTGTCACACTGCACCAACGGATGCAAAGAGGATGTAAAACGGACAAAAAAGCTTGCCATCCGTTGGTTAACGCGATGTATCCGTTCTGTACTCATTGCCTCCGTTTTGCTTCCTCTCTATCCGTCCAGCATCCGTTTATGGATGTTTCATCCGCTCAGAAAGTTTTGAGCTGCTTAAAACTTTTGCACGAAAAATGTATCCAATTCGTCCGTTCTGCATCCGCTACGCATCCGCTAGGCATCCGTTCTGCATCCGTTACACATCCGCTATATCCGCTAGGCATCCGCTGCGCATTCACGCAACTCCATCTGCTCCAGCGGTAAACGGACGCAGGGAGGAAGCGGAATGGATGCGGAACGGATGCAGAACGGATGCCTAGCGGATGCAGCACGGAAACAAAGCATTTAAAATGGAAAAAACCTTCGCAGAGGGGACCTATCTCAGATATTAAGGATGTCTAGAGGATGCCTAGAGGATGCAAAGGGATACCTATACTGCCTATAAAAAGGGGGAGCAACTCACCTGCATCTCGCTTTCAGACCAGCAGCCCAGCTGTGCAGACCTCTGCAGCCTTCATCTGACTCTTCCTCTTCCACAGCATCCAGTCATGTCCACCGTGGATCGTAACAAAGTCCTTTTGGAAGCCACCATCCTTCTGCAACAGTGCGAAGCCATCTACAGGCTCTGTGAACTCTACTATGGGAAGAAAAAGAGGCAGCCAAGAAGCGTCTGGGTACGAAGATGGTTCGCCAGAAGAGCAGAGGACGGACTGTACAACAAGCTGATGGTGGAGCTCAGGAACGAAGACACTTGGGCATTCCAGAACTTCATGAGGAAGCTGCCAGCCATGTTTGACGAAGTTGTACAGCGGCTGACACCCAGGTTGACCAAGGCAACCAACAACTTCCGGCCCAGCCTGGAACCTGGGCTCAAGGTGGCACTCACTCTGCGCCACCTGGCCTCAGGGACCACCTACAGGAGCATGCAGTACGGCTGGAGGGTGCCACACAACACCATCAGCATTGTGGTCAGAGAAGTAGTGCAGGCCATCATCGAAGAATACAAGGAGGAGCTCCTCCAGTGCCCCTCCACTGAAGAAGGATGGAAGAAAGTTGAAGAGCAGTGGTATCAGAGGTGGAACTTCCCCCACACCGTTGGAGCCATCGATGGCAAGCACGTGGCCTGCAAAGCTCCAGCCAACTCAGGGTCCTCTTATCACAACTACAAGGGCTTCTTCAGCATCATCTTCTTCGCCATGGTCGATGCTGACTACAAGTTCATGTACATCGATGCTTCAGGCAACGGCTCATCTTCAGATGCCCAGGTATACAACGCAAGTGACCTCAAGGGTGGGCTTGAACGCAACCTCATCGTGGGCTTCCCAGATCCAGAACCCCTGCCCAACAACACGTAAGATGTGCCCTATTTCATTCTGGGGGATGACGCCTTCTCCCTCACAACCTACCTCATGAAGCCCACACCTCCAAATACCTCACCCATGAAGAGAGGATCTTCAACTACAGGCTGTCCAGGGCAAGGCGGGTGGTGGAGAACACCTTTGGCATCCTGGCCAACAGGTTCCAGGTACTTCTCACCACCATGCAGCATCGCCCAGAGACCGTGAGGAGGATCATGGAAGCTTGCTGCATCCTGCACAATCTCATGCGCACCCGCGACCCAGTCTTGCAGAACAGGCTCGTGGACCTCCAACAAGGCAATGGGGACATGAAGACTGGGGAATGGAGGCAAGGAGGAAACCTGATAGACACTGAGGATGTGCAAGGCCCCAACAGAGCCTCATGTGAAGGGAAGAAGCAGCGCAACCTCCTGAAACACTGGTGCAACTCCCCAGCTGCAGCAGTGGAGTGGCAAGACAGGATGATAGATGCTTAATGGATGCTTCCTTCAGCCTGTCTCATCACACGGATGAGATTGGGCCATGTATGTTGGGTGGGCCTACAATGAACAGGGCATTTAATAAAGAGTTTTGTTTATGTTGACGTGTGGATGATTGATTGCATTGTTATTGATAACAAAGGGCCATAGGTGTGGCACCTGGGAGGGTGGACCATCCAGTCCCACTATGCTTCCACTGGAGGTTTATCTATCCCACAGCTATTACCCATCCCAAAGGTATCCCTGCCCATCCCACAGGTATCCCTGCCCATCCCACTGCTATCTTAACCCATCCCACAAGCATGCAAAGGCTTAAACCATTTCTAAAAGTTTCCAGCAAGACTTTATTGAAAAAAAGAAAGAAGCAAGTGTGTGAATCAAAAATAGACTTTATTAACAACAAGCTATAAAACAAAAATGAGTCTCTGGCACTCCTCTTGGTCGCTCAGTCTCAGGGGTGAAGGGTGCAGGTGTTGTGGAGGTGGCTGGTGCTGGAGTGCTTGTCATCAGCTCCTCCAGAAGCAGAAGCAGCAGAAGCCCCAGCCCCAGAAGAGCGAGCCTGTGCTGCAGAAGCCCCAGCAGAACCAGAGTGAGGGCCAGGGGGCGGGATGGTAGCCCTGTCCCTCTTGCAAGAGCTGGCAGCAGATGGCTGAGGCTTGCTGTGTTTCCGCATGGTTGTGGGGTTGCTGGCTGGCAGGGAGGCTGGCAGGAACCAAGGCTGGCAGAAAGGCTGGCAGGGAGGTAGGCACCAAGGCTGGTAGGAAGGCTTGCAGGCTGGCAGGCACGAAGGATGGCACCAAGGATGGCAGGAAGGCTGGCAGGGATGCAGGCACCAAGGCTGGCAGGAAGGCTGGCAGGCAGGCAGGCCCCAAGGCTGGCAGGCAGACATGAACCAAGGCTGGCAGGAAGGCAGGCAGCAAGGCTGGCAGGCAGACTGGCTGGCAGCAAGGCTGGAGGCAGGCAGCCAGCAAGGCTGGCAGGGAGGCTGGCAGCAAGGCTGGCAGGGAGGCTGGCAGCAAGGCTGGCAGGCAGGCAGGCAGCAAGGCTGGCAGGGAGGCTTGCAGGCAGGCATGCAGGCAGGGCAGGCAAGGCTGTCAATCCATCCGGCAGCAGGTCTTTCCTCTGAATGGTGACCTGCTTCCGAGCTGCTTCCCTTATATCCGCGGGGCTTACGCAATGCATCCTCCCCGCATGCGCAATTAACGCTAGGCATCCGTTAGGTTTCCAATGTGCATCCGCTAGGCTTTCGCTCTGCATCCGCCTCATCCGCTGTGCATCCGCTCTGCATCCGCTGTATCCATTCCACGTCCGCTTTACTGAGGTCCCCCAGAAGCCTAGCGGATGTACCATCCGCTCCCATACGCTTCCATCCGCAAGGCTTTCGTTCTGCATCCGTTTTCCATCCGCTCTGCGTCCTCCCCGCGTCCGTTCCTTTCCGTGTTATCCGCTCCGGTTATGCAAATTTTCACCCCTTCTGAGAGCGGATAACAACGGATGGAACATTTTTCTCTTCCGTTGTGTCCTTTTTACTAACGTTTTGCATCCGTTGGGCAGTGTGACAGGGCCTTAAGAGAAGAAGTATTTCTTGATGCAGGGTTGGGTGAAACAGCAAGTTGGCCAATGAAAAGAACAAAATTACTGACTCATTCTTTTGTGTTTTTGCATAATATGGGGTTTTTTCCCCCTCAGTTCTAAGTAGAAACAGATATGTCAGGATTTCATATCAGGCATTTTCCCAGTCTCATTAGTAGCAGCCAGTGACTTTGAATATGGCAGAGAGATGAGAACATCAGGGTTTTGATATTATGATATACCACCGTTTATTGTAAATCTTTTCAAACAGTAAGTGCCATTAAATTATGTTGATGATGACCTAAGAGAGTAATGCTTTTTTAGGTAAAAAATTCACAAGTTTTTATGAGATTTTCTTTTTCATTGAAAAGTTATCTCTGCCATTTAGAGATGACATCCACCAATGCTGCATTGGATTTATTGTGATGAAAATGATCCCTCAAACTTCTTGAATGTGATAAACAGTTAGAAAGTTTACATTTACATTTTTAAATAACTATGGCTTCCCGCATTGTCAAAATTCAATTTAAAAAAAGTTGAACTGTAATTTATTTGAAACAAGCTGTTTACCCTAATTTCTCGCCTTCTTAGACTACAAATGCAGGTGTTATCTTACACAATGCAGTTAACTTTTCTTTTTTGTTTGTGAGTGCAGCATCTGAAACAACCTATTAAAAATAACAACAGGAAACATGAAATTAAAGAAAGGCTGAACTGGGGAATAATGTGTATAATGTTTTGTCATTCATGTGGATCAATTTAAAATGCAAAATGGTTGTTATTTTGTTAAATGTACCATATTGAAAGTTTGAAATAGATAGAAGGCAAAATTGTCTCCTTTACGATTGTGAAATTGACCACCTTGATGAATGAAAAGACTTTAATAAATTTTATTCCCACACCACTTGGAAACCATTATTGGACTTTTTGCAAGAAACTGAAAGATCTAAAAGGTTTATTTGGAGTTATAATTAATATTATATGGGATTATCAAAATAGTGTAAATCAATGTGAATCTGAGAGTTAAAAAAATTGATATATTTTTATATCTATATGAGGGATAGTTGGAAGTAATACTTTCCCTACTTTACTTACTTTTTTTTTATTTTCTGCACTTTTACTTTTATTCTTTTCCTGAGCCTTTGTTTTAATTTTCTATTTCTGTTTATCTTTTAACTTTGAATCTTTTTTGGAAAATCAATACGGTTATATAAAAAAAGATTAATGTAAGATGGTATTGACCTGATTTATCCAAGTAAATCATTCGACAATTTTTGTAGTTGTTAAAAAAAGGAAAAAAAGAGGTCACTAAGAGTGTAGTACTTTTAAATAGGCTTGTCAGATCAAAGCAAGAATTAAAAATATTTACAAGTGGCCTACATTTGAGATTAAAGGGTATATATTTTTGTAGACCCAAATTTGTCAAAATGCATAAACGTGCATAATATGAAACTGGACAATTCTGTATATTTGAATAAAATGTGGAAAGAAGCTAGGTGTGCTAGAATCTTGACTGAGGATGGTGTCGTTATTGTTTTAGAATCTATGAAATCTTTCCTAATTATTTTCTGGGCAAATCTTACCATTTTTATATGGTATATTGTGAGATTGTGAGATCATTTACATGAGGATTTGAGAGTAATAAAATCAAATCAAGGGTAGGTAACCTGAGGTCCCGGATCAGATTTGCCCTCGTACTTATCTTTGCAAGCTTTCTTTAAAATGTTCTTGTTCTGTTCTGCATCCTCTCTCTGCCCACAGATGTCTATGGAGATTCTGTTATTCAGGTCATGGTTGTCCCAAAGGTGCTTTTTCAAGAGGCAACTAAACTTTTTGGTTTTTCTTTTGAAGACGTTTCGCTTCTCATCCAAGAAGCTTCTTCAGTTCTGCTCACAGTGACCCTTACCACCCTGTGTGAAATAAGTATTTTTAATTTCCATAGTGCATAGCTTGTCACTTATATTGGTCCCTAGTGGGCATATTAGTTGAAAATGACGTCCAAATTTTTTTGGAGTACAGAAAGTGATGCCTGTTATATGCTATTCAGAGTGCCACTAAATCTGTGAGCACAAAAGATCAGTCTGCTCAAAATGGTTCATTCAGAGAAAATCAGCAAAAACTCAGCTGATCCTAAATAAAGTCTTGTACATTTAATTTCATACTTTCCATATGAATTATGTAAAGATTTCCCAGAGCAAAAAAATCAGGACAGATAGGATAGCCAATGAATCTTGCTCCCCAATGCAGTAGAAGATTATACTTTACTATAGAATTATTTGTGACAGGTTATAATATAGAAAACATTTCCATAATAAATCCTGGAACTTAAACTTGTATTTCCTCTCAGATATCCTTTTTTTGGCATCATATTAGTTTTTCCTACTTGTGTTTTTAATTCATTGTTGATTTAACTTATTTTGAAAGATCAGGAAATATAATGTAATTAAGTAAATAAAGACAAATGAATTTCTATGTCTAGCCTACTAAAGAATAATATCATAAACCTAAAAATCCTAAATAGCTTGCAGTTCAGTTTAATGAAGTCCACCAAACTTATTGAAAGTTTCAGCATTTTGTTCCAAGGTTGTCTATTTTACAGCATTGAAGCTAGTCTTGTAGAATTCACTCTGTTGCTCCATTGAACAGAATCTACAGTTGAATCTCTTTCCTTTTTCAGTTTCTGCTGTTGCTGCATTGGTGTTTTTTCCTCAGACACAATTCCTGTATTGGCAGGTATGGCAATAGGGATGCCAAATGAATAGAGTACAGCCCAATTAGTGCCACATGTTAATGTTGAATGTTTTAATTGAGAAGGTAAACCTAGTTAGAAAGCTCATGTATCCATATAAATGCATATTATGATTACCGGACAAATACATGCCATGAACCATTTATCATGCTGCAATTGCAGAAAAAGCAAAATATTTTTATTTTATTTTGAGTAAATAACCTGCTCTGCTATATGTTTTAAGTAAATAGTAAAGCCTCCCAAAGAATCTGGTGAGTACATTTCTCTGCTGAAATCTGCATTGACGTCATATTTTTAATTCCTCCTCTTATTAGAGCACTTGACTTATAACCATAATTTAGCCCCTCAATTACAGTCATAAGTCATGATGGTCATTAAGCAGGTCATCCCATAACTGTCCTCCCATTTTATGCCCTTTTTTGCAACAGTTGTTTAGTGCTTTTGTTGCTTTGGGTGCTTTTGCCAGAATCTGGAAGTAAATGCTGGTTTTCAGCAAAAATGTCGTAAATTGTAATCAAGTGATTGGACAAACAGCTATGAATGAGTGCTGTTCTCTGAGCACACATAATGCAGTCCCCTGATCCCATCTTAACTTCAAATCCAGGTTGTAAGTACCTTTTGAGCAGTGGTGGGATTCAAATTTTTTTACTACCGGTTCTGTTGGCGTGGCTTGATGGGTGTGGTGGGGAAGGACACTGCAACATCTCCATTCCCACCCACTCCAGGGGAAGGATACTGTAAAATCCCTATTCCCTCCCCGCCCCACTAACCTGTTTTCCAGTTCTGTTCTCCTGTGCAGGGCAACAAAAATAGACCCAGCTCATCAGCTGGGATTTGGGAGGCAGGGAATAGATGGAAGCAGGGCCAATCAGAGGTAGTATTCCAAACTACTCAAAATTTCCACGACCGGTTCTCCAGAACTGGTCAGAACCCGCTGAATACCACCTCTGCTTTTGAGGGATCCATCATTACTTTAAATGGTCACGAAGATGAATGCTAATTCAAGGATTACCTGCATAGAGAAATACATAAAGACTTCCCCTGGTGTGGGAATGTATGCTTAAAAATAAAATTTCAATTCCCACCTGAATAATTGTCTAGAGTCTAGACACACAATGAAAAATAAGGAGGCAGATCACAATCATAAGTTTTTCAGGCTCAGATAACTGTAGCATGGAGAAACAGTGTTTTTTCTTGTAAAATAGCTTTAATAAAAGCAGTTTCTGAAAAAAAAATCAATTAGAGATTGTATCATATGACATATGATGAAAAAGGCAATCTTCATTGTCAGTGTTGGGCTTTGATCATTTGTAGAGTGTAGGTCAAATCCATTCTCAAATTGCCAAAGGAAACAAACTGATAAATATACATTTGCTTCTTGGGCAGAGGAGTTTTGAAAAAGCTTGTTAACAAATATTTATTTTTTATTTACTAATGCCAAAGTGTTCTGAACATTGAATTTCATCGTTATAGTGCCTTCAAAGGCTATTTAATTTTCATAATTGTTGCGATAATTGTTTCTCCACTGTAGTATATATTTGTTTATTTAACAATAAAGCACATTCCTGCTTTTTCTCAAAAATATGTTGTTTGGATGAAGGACAAGGACGTCATATGTCTTAGCATTGCATAGTTATTGGATGTTAACCTGCTGCAGCACTGGTGACATTTTCAAAAGAGCAAAACTTGAATAACTAAGGCATATGTTGTATAAATCTGTTTGGAATTTGGCGCTGGAGAAATAAAGATTGTCTCTGTTACTGGCTGAATGTGTGAAAAACATTTACATGCCCAATTGCACATGTCTGTGTATCTGTGGTGAACACTGAAAACTGATGAACTCTATATTACTTTCATTTGGATGGGTGGGCAGCTAGGATGATGGGCAGGAAATTCTGTTCTCTTTGCAGTCTTCTTGCTGGATCCTTTCCCTGTTCTAAAAATCTTGGGAATATTCTCTCCTCCATCTTCTACCATTGTCTTCCCATTCTAGAATCTTCAGCTAAATATATTACAGCAGATTGATTTCCTGAATGATTCCCTTTATTTGGGTTCTGAAAGTGAGTAAGCTATTTTCCCCTAAAAGAGTCACCCAGTTACCCACCTGCTGAGACTAGTTTCCAGTAGAAATCTGAATAACCATTTCACTAAATTCAAATGCCCATTTCATTTATTACCTTTTTATTCTGCCTCTATTAGTATTTGTGTTACGCTATTTTATGTTACATGATTACTTTATATTATCCTATGTTGTGTTATATTATACTCTATCAGGGGTGTCAAACACAAGGCCCACGAGAATGTGAAGGGGAAACATCGGGCCAATGTAGCTTCGGCCTGGTCTACCCAGAATGAAGAGGAAATATGCCAGAAGTTTGGGGAGTAGCAACAAGCTGGCCACGCCTACCAGTTGGCCATGCCCCCCGGCCCCCCGAAGTCAATCACAGCCCTCATGCAGCCCTCAATGAAATTGAGTTTGACATCTCTGCTCTATATTATTATATAATCTATTATAAGTTACTCAAAGTTTCAAACATATGTAATATTCCTTCCTCCTCCTAATTTCCCCACAACAAACCTGTGAGGTTGGGGCTAAGAGAGAGGCTGAGAGAGAGGGAATGGCCCAAAGTCACCCAGCTGGCTTTCATACCTAAGGCGGGCATATTTTAATGTTATGGTTGAAAAAAAGTTCAGTTCACAGTTTTTAACCAGCATTTTTTACACTGCAAAAAAGCAGTGTACGTTTTCTTTCGGCACCACATAGATTATATAAAAGAAATCTAAAGATTGCCGCCTTGCAACATCATAATGTTTTCCCTGCTTTGATAGCTTTGGGAAAAAAAAAAAATCAGGTTTGGGAGAGTCTTCCAATAAAACTCCACATTTGATTTGCCTCATTGAAGGTCATGTTAGTTGTTTTTGAAAGAGTTGTCGCTCAGTGAAAGAGCATATCTGATGGGAAGAAAGTTCTGGGTTCAGTTCCTGGCATCTCTGGCAAAGGGATCTTATGAAACACCTGAGATTTGCAGGCTTGGTAACTGTCAGGGTACCTCTTTCCTGTTCTTTGCTATTAGAACTCAGGCACATTTGTTGGGAAATGCCATAAATCAGAGGCGTCCAACCTTGGCAACTTGAAGCCCTGTGGACTTTAACTCCCAGAATTCTGGGAGTTGAAGTCCAGAGGGCTTCAAATTGCCAAGGTTTGGATGTCCCTGATGTAAATGCAGGCCAGGCCTTGTGCCTGCTGATGGAACATGGAATAAGATCATAAATCTCTTAAGTGACAATCAGTGAAGCTGATCCATGTGTGGCTTCACAAAACTAACTAATGAGTGTTTTTTTTTTTTATTTGAGCAGGAGTTAAATACCTTTGTGGGTACGAGCAGCAGATGGTGGCAAGACTGCTAGAAATTTTGGAACTTGTCCCAAGCATTTCTTATTTGAAAGGTGTGTGTGTGTGTGTGTGTGTGTGTGAAATCCTCAAGGAATGCAAAATTGGCATGAGAATAATCCGGCGCTAGGAATCTTCCTTCCTTCTTGACACTCACATTTAGTTTTTAAGGCTCATAATGTGCACAGGCCAAATGACCTGAACATTTTCTGCATTATTATAAAATCAAGTGTGTGTGGGTCTGAATTGACGAAGACTTGGAGTTATTATCAATCTGTAGGCTGTTCTGTGCATAGATTCACAGTGGAATTGGGGGAGCTGTTCCATGCATCCATCCTTCAGTATTTCAAGTGCTGAAAGACTGGCTTTCTTTTTGCAATCCAAACACCCTCTTGAACCTGCCTTTTCAGTTTGGGTTATCTCCATAATTCATACTTCACAGAATGAAGTAGGAAGCCAAAGATTTTGTGTAAAAAACTCAGTCCACCCCAGGCTAGTGATACAAGGACTTCTTGGCCGGTGAAAACTCCACAGATACTGGAGTAGCTTCACCCATTCAGATGGGCTTTGGGATCGGATTTGAAGTGGCTGATGGCAGTTTTTCTTGGTTCTGCTTCTTGGAACAATTCCTGTGGTTCCTGGCACGACATTTCTAGCTCTGTATCTTGAATTGATTTCTTGTTTCCTGTGTAAGGACTGCCAATTGATCATATTTGACAGGGAAGAAGCATGGTCTCACAACATCTAAAGTCCATATCTACATGATCCAAATCTAGATAATATTTAGTTTCAGATTTGGCATTAAGTGTTTAGGCTTGAAGCTTAAGTTTCAGAAAGTGCTGGAAGGGGAATTGTGTGCTACTTTTTTTCCCCATTGAACAAAAATTCTGCCATTTTTGAATATGTTAATTTCCCTATATTATATTCTAGCAGTTTAGGAATTGATGTGTTTGGAGGTGTAGAAAATCAATGCCTACCCCTCCTAGAAGAATGAAATATTTTGAAAAATATTTTAAAAAGGCAGAATATTATAGTTCCCCAAAGGGGGAAATGGAGAAACATGTTTTTTTAGAGGCAAAAAGCAAACCCCTCTTTAATAGCCCACAGCAGATGTCAGCACATAAGAGATAAAGAGCTTATTGAAAGAGCAAGACAGTTATCTAGATAGCTCTATTCATAGGCAAAGCAAATACTGCAGGCAGAAATCCATTCGAGACAGGATATTTTGAAACTCCCTGCAGCAATGTCTGAACAAAGGCAGAATGTTAGGATTAAAAGCAGGCCGCTCACTCCAAAACAAGACAAAAGCCATTAAGCCACAATAAGAATTTCTCAACTCCCTTTCAGAACACAAACCCCTTCATTGCACCATCCCAGAGCAGTCCAAACTTCACCTGGGAGCTCAAATGAACAATAAGCCAGATGTTGCCCAGATTAGCTCAAACACCTAAGATTTGTATTTCCTCTTTTGCCTATAGAGCCAGCTGTGACCCCTACATGATTCCATAGGAATATGAAAACAGCCAATAGAATACATGTTCTTCCACAGGAATAGGAAGTTCAAGTGCAAAGCCCAAAGAAGGAACAACGACCCCTCCCCTCAACTCCATTTTGTCAGTTGCACCAGAACCACAAACCCATGTGGTTCTGCTTCATTATTAAACTGTCTTTCCAATCAGCCTCCATGTTTCTGGTGTCTTTCTCGCAGCTTCGAACTGAACCAGATGGATATCTTTTCCCACAGAGATGATCCAGGAAAAAAAGCTTCCCATCATAGAGATGGGGCCTGTGAGATGATTTCATGATGTGTCAGGATGTTTTTTAAAAAAAACTTGAATTAGTAAAACACAAAAATACTATGACACCTCAAATAAAACAAAAGAGAAAATATATTAATACAGTGAAGCAAGAAAATCTAAATTTGTAACGATTGAAATAATTGTTTCATTTACTAGGGGGAAAAATCTATGTAACAACTGTAATTAACAATAGAAAAATAATTCAGTCCTTAAGCTTGTCATTAAATCTAGAATTTAGAGAAACATATTGCATCACCTTCTGTTTTAGAACAGAAAGACAAAAATAAATAACACGTATCCTGGATCCGTTCTTTGAAATAAGGAGTGTGAGTTTCTTTCCAATTAAGAGCAGTTATCCTTTTTGCCATACCCCCTCTTTCATAGATCCAAAGCTTTTCACAAAATGGTCAATTTTAGAAATGTAGTTCAATATCACATTTAATTTCTTAACTATAATATTTCTTCTTCTCTACATTGTATTGACACATGTAAATAAGTCTATAGCTGGGCAAAAGTAGATTATATGAGTTAAAGAACCCTCGGATTTCTTAAAATGCCAGCATAAAATTTTTTAAGGTCCATCTCTTTTTAAACATTATTTGAGGGGTCCAATAATCATCAGGATCCTTAAAAGAAGCAGATGAAAAGAATCAAAACTTTAATTTTATAAGGAATTAAAAAGTGTTGATCCATTGCGTAGCTGAAGCATTCCAGTTAAACTTCTCTAATTATTGGCAATTTTGAATTATTCTACTGCATCAGTTTCTCATGGGATTCAGAAACAAAATAAATCTGCTTTTTAAATTGTTAACCTAAGGAGCTTCACACCTTTCAGTGTTGGAAATGAAGATTCTTATTTAGCATATTTGGACTCTATAACTTGCCAAAAGTTTTATTTTTTTACAATTTATATTTTATTAAAAATTTAAAAATAAAGATAAAAACTAACAGAAAGGAAAAACAAAAGAAAAAGGCAAAATCAAAGGTGTAGAAAAAAGAAAAGAAAGAAAATATTTAAAAAGTAAATTCCAATTTTCTTTACAGCAATACGAAATTTACCTCTCACTGTATGGTTGAAACATACATCTCTCATTTTTTTCTATTATCCATTTTCTTTTAAAAAAATAATAACTGTAAATAGAAAGTTCAATCTTTTCTGTGTCACTTAAATAGTACAACCAATAAATATATATACTGTAATGTTTTTTCTTTGATCAAAGAAGTCATTTTGGCCACCTCAGCGAGCTCTTATCATCTTCACAATCCATTCTTATGTTGTAAGTCACTGGCAAACCAAATTCATTCATTTTAAATTATTAATAAATAAATTATATTTTTTCACTTCTGTTTCAAATTTCATTATAGGTTATACATTTTAGTAAAGTTCATCATTTTTGTACAATTCTATTTTGAATTCAGTTTTAGACTATTCAGAACCAAAAATTACTTTACCTTACCTTTCTAGTTTTTGTACATAAGAGAATTATCGGCAGTTCTTTTGCTACTAGATTTTTTTCTTGGTTTCTTTTATGTTCATTTTGACAAAATTCTAATACTTCATAACAAGTTAACCATTTGTGCTTACTTATCATTTCTTGTTTGTAAATGCTTCTTATACTGAAACCACAAAGGTGTTTTCAGACTAAAGAGCTCTAATAGTGGTTAAAATGCAGTATTGCAGGCTAACTCTGCCCACAACCAGGAGCTCAATTCTGATGGGGTTTAATGTTGGCTGAGTTTTCCATCCTTCTGAGGTTGGTAAACTGAGGATCCAGATTGTTGGGAGTAATATGCTGACATTGAAAACCACCCAGAGAGTGCTGTAAAGCAGGGGTATATGAGTCTCAGTGCTGTTATTATTGCTACTTCAGTTTCTGTCTGTTCACTTAACAAGATTTTGAGTGTTGTGTGCTTGCTGTTCAAATGAAGCTAAAGAAGGAAATAATCTTAAAATATTTTGTTTAAAGACAAAATATTAAATAAAATAAAACCACAAAATAACTCAAAATTTGGGAGATTGAAGTCCCTGTCATCATAGGGTAACTTCAGTTTGTCTGAGGATATTTGAGGGACTTCAGCCTGACTTAATTTTTTTCATTAACTTATACTGTATATCTGTGTAATAGGAAGTAAAATTGGAATTCCTCTTACAATATAAATTACTCTTGATAATAAGTTTCATTTTGAGAAGATTAATCTTAAGGGCCTGTCACATTGGCCGATGGATGCAAAACGTTTGTAAAAAGGACACAACGGACGAGAAAATGTTCCATCTGTTGTTATCCGCTCTCAAAAGTGTCCCGAATTTGCATAAGCAGAGCGGACAACAACGGAAAGGAACGGATGGGGGGAGGACGTAGCCAGGATGGAAAGCGGATGCTCCATGGAAGCCTAGCGGATGGAAGCGGATGGGAGTGGATGGCACATCCGCAGGGCTTCTGGGGGAGCACAGCGAAGCGGATGCCGTGCGGATGAAGCGGATGCCTAGCGGACGCCTAGCGGATGCCTAGCGGATGTAGAGCGTTCACTGCGCATGCGGGGAGGATGCATTGCATCAGCCCCGCATATATAAAGGGAAGCAGCTCGCAAGCAGGTCACCATTCAGAGGAAAGACCTGCTGCCAGACACAGCGCCAGCCAGCCAGCCAGCCAGCCCGCCAACAACCATGGGAAGAAGAGAAAGCCTCTGCCATCTGCTGCCAGACCTGGCAAGAAGGACAGGGCTACCATCCCACCCCTTGGCCCTGATTCTGCTTCTGCTGGGGCGTCTGCTGCTGGGGATGACTCTTCTGGTGCTGGAGCTTCTGCTGGCGCTGCTCCTGGTGCTGGGGCTTCTGCTGGTGCTTACTCTGCTGGCGCTGCTCCTGGTCCTGCTGGTCCTGCTGGTCCTGCTAGTGCTCCTGGTCCTGATGGTGCTCCTGGTCCTGATGGTGCTTACTCTGCTGCTGCTGATCCTGGTCCTGCTGGTCCTGCTGGTCCTATTTTTGCTGCTACTGTTGTTGTTGCTGCTGTTGCTGGTGGTGGTGTGGAGGAGCAGCCCCTATAACCTCAAAGCCCCTCTGAAGGGGCCCAGATGGCCCTGCCAGAGGGAGGAAGAGGCATACGTGACAACGAGAACGGGAGAGGAGGCAGTACTCCATCGAAGAGGAACATGAGGATGAGGTGCTGGAATGGCTGAGGGAGAACGAGTATCTTTGGCGGAAGGGACACAGGCTCTATCGAGACACCAAAAGGAAGCAGGCTGCTTGGAGAGAGAAGGCGCAGAGCCTGGGCTACACTTCGGAGGTGCCCCTCGGCTGGTGGAAGCACATGCACACCTGGTACAGGAAGCTGCACCTCAAGAAATCTGGCCCGGCCATGGTCAAGCTGACGGACCAAGAGACCTACGTGATGGCCAAGTGCAGCTTCTTGGAGGGTGAGATCCGCCACCGAGGAGCAGCCCTTCTGACAACCCTCTCTCTCAGGCAGCCCGCAGAGAGCCAGTCCTCTTCTGGCCAAGAGTCAGCTCCTGTGTCCAGGCAGGTATCTGTGGAGCGTGCCACAATGGAGACCCCCCCCGACAGCTGCACTCCCCGTGGCAGAGTGCATGGAGGACCCCCTGATGCAGTGGGAGCAAGGAGAGGGCACTGCCACCAGAGACCAACCCACATCCACCCCCAGATCCACCTCCACAGAAAGCAGGCAGAGAGCCAGACCGGAAGGGCAGAGCCACACTGTCTTGCTGGAGATCAGGGACACCATCAGAAGCAGCGTAGATCTCCTCTCTCAGCTGGTACACACCGACGTCCCATCCTCCAGCCGCAAGCCCTTCCTCACCTACGTCAACCAGATCCTCATGAACATGTCCGAATCACAGTACCAGGTGATCAAGGACAGGATCACCAGTCTTCTTCACAACCCTCCAGACCCAGCTGAACCTGCTCCCACCCAGTCCAGGTCTGCTTCTCCACCCCAGGTGATGTCACTGCCCTTCCAAGGTTTTCCACAGGCCCCCACCTACCAAGGCTATGGCTACCAGGAGCTCCAGCAGCACAGGCAGCCCTTCCCAGTCCAGGCACTGGTACATCGTATGCCACCGGTGCCACCGATGCCACTGATACCACCGATGCCACCCACACCACAGATGCCACCCACACCACAGATGCCACCCATGCTACAGATGCCACCCACGCCTCACCTCGATCAGCTGCAGACCAAACATCCCCACGACACTGCTCTTCCTCCACCCCACAGCCAAGCCCGGCCTCAGAACATCTGTCATCGGTATTGGGGCTGACACCCCATGTCCTGGAGGAAGGGGCTCTCAACATCACAGGACTGAGCCAGCTCTCTGAGAGCTTCCTCCACACCGTCCCCTGTTGTCCTCTCGGGGCCAGGCACCCCAATGACGCCTCAGACCAGCACTCCAGCAGCCACATCCACAGCACCTGGACCCTTCACCCCTGAGACTGGGCATGCCTCCGAGTGACCAAGAAGAGTGCCAGAGACTGGGTGACTTTATCTTTCCTTGGGACACATGGGTCATTTTCTTTTACAGCTTGTTATTCATAAAGATTATCTTTGCTTCACACACTTGCTTCATTTATTTTATTAAATAAAGTCTTGGTGGAAACTTTTAGAAATGGTTTAAGTCTTTGCATGCTTGTGGGATGGGTAAGGATAGCAGTGGGATGGGCAGGGATACCTTTGGGATGGGTAATAGCTGTGGGATGGGTTAGGATACCTGTGGGATGGGTAATAGCTGTGGGATGGGTTAGGATACCTGTGGGATGGGTAATAGCTGTGGGATAGATAAACCTCCAGTGCAAGCATAGTGGGACTGTATGGTCCACCCTCCCAGGTGCCACACCTTTGGCCCTTTATTATCAAGAACAATGTAATCATTGATCCACACATTTCAACATAAACACAACTCTTTATTAAATGCCCTGTTCATTGTAGGGCCACTCAACATACATGGCACAATCTCATCAGTGCAATGAGACGGCTGAAGGAAGCATCCATTAAGCATCTATCATCCTGTCTTGCCACTCCACTGCTCTAGCTGGGGAGTTGCACCAGTGTTTCAGGAGGTTGCGCTGCTTCTTCCCTTCACGTGAGGCTCTGTTGGGGCCTTGCACATCCTCAGTGTCTATCAGGTTTCACCTTTGCCTCCATTCCCCAGGCTCCATGTCCCCATTGCCTTGTTGGAGGTCCATGAGCCTGTTCTGCAAGACTGGGTAGCGGGTGTGCATGAGATTGTGCAGGATACAGCAAGCTTCCACGATCCTCCTCACGGTCTGTGGGCGATGCTGCATGGTGGTGAGACGTACCTGGAACCTGTTGGCCAGGATGCCAAAGGCGTTCTCCACCACCCGCCTTGCCCTGGACAGCCTGTAGTTGAAGATCCTCTCTTCACGGGTGAGGCATCTGGAAGTGTAGGGCTTCATGAGGTAGGTTCTGAGGGAGAAGGTGTCATCCCCCACGATGAAGTAGGGCACATCTTGTGTGTTGTTGGGCAGGGGGTCTGGATCTGGGAAGCCCATGATGAGGTTGGGTTCCAGCCCCTCCTTGAGGTGACTGGCGTTGTATACCTGGGCATCTAAGCTGACCTGTTGCCTGAAGCATCGATGTACATGAACTTGTAGTCAGCATCGATCATGGTGAAGAGGATGCTGCTGAAGAAGCCCTTGTAGTTGAAATAAGTGGACCCTGACTTGGCTGGAGCTTTGCAGGCCACGTGCTTGCCATCTATGGCTCCAACGGTGTGGGGAAAGTTCCACTTCTGATACCACTGCTCTGCAACTTTCTTCCAGCCTTCTTCAGTGGAGAGGCACTGGAGGAGCTCCTCCAGGTATTCTTCAATGATGGCCTGCACCACTTCTCTGACCACAATGCTGATGGTGTTGTGTGGCACCCTCCACCCGTACTGCATGCTCCTGTACGTGGTCCCTGAGGCTAGGTGGTGCAGAGTCAGTGCCACCTTGAGCCCAGGGTCCAGGCTGGGCTGGAAGTTGGTGCTCTGCTTGATCAACCTGGGTCTCAGCCGCTCCACAACTTCGTCAAACATGGCTGGCGGCAACCTCATGAAGTTCTGGAATGCACAAGGGTCTTCGTTCCTCAGCTTCACCATCAGCTTGTTATACAGTCCGTACTCTGCTCTTCCGGAGATCCATCTTCGGACCCAGACACTTCTTGGCCGCCTCCTTTTCTTCGCGTAGAACAGGTGAAAGAGCCTGTAGATGGCTTCACACTGTTGTAGAACGATGGTGGCTACCAAAAGGAGTGTGTGATGATCCATGGTGGAGATGACTGGATGCTGTGGAAGAGCAAGAGCAAGAGCAAGACTGAAGAGGTCTGCACCGCAGGGCTGCTGGACTGAAAGTGAGATCCAGGTGAGTTCCTCCCCCTTTTTATAGGAAATATAGGTTTTCCGCTTGGTGTCCTTTTGCATCCTCTAGGCATCCTGCAGACATCCTAAATATCCGAGATACGTCCCCTCTGCGAACATTTTTTCCGTTTTAATGCTTTGTATGCGAGCTGCATCCACTTTCATCCTTTCTCCGTCCGTGCTACTAACGCTTTGTGTCCGTTCCATGTCCGTTTCGCTTTCTCCCTGTGTCCGTTTTCCACTGGAGCGGATTTGAGTTGCGCGGATGCACAGCGGATGCCTAGCGGATATAGTGGATGCGTAACGGATGACGATGGATGTTGAACGGATGTTCCCCGTATGTGTTGCGGATGCAGAACGGGCGCATTGGATACATTTTCCGCTCAAAAAGTTTTGTGTAGCTCAAAACTTTTTGAGCGGATGAAATCTCAGTCGACGGATGCTGGACGGATAGAGAGTATGAAAAACGGACGCAGTGAATACAGAACGGAAGCATCGCGTTAACCAATGGATGGCAAGTGTTTCTCTCCAATTTACATCCTCTTTCCATTCGTTGGTGCTGTGTGATAGGGGCTTTAACAGCATAATAGCACTAAGCCGAGATCTGCTAGCTCTTCTTGTCATGTGACTTATGTTGGGGTTGTAAGCGTCTTCATAACCTCTTTCAGCTAGTGATAATGCCCAAATCCATCTGAAAGCAGACCTACAGTTTTCCTACTAATAAGGCAATCTTGGTGGCGTAGAGACTCAGTTATCCAAAACAGTCCTGGATCAACTTCTGACCTTCCTAAGCATTATTTTGTTTGATTATATGTTCTAGATATGGCCTGTGGGATGCTTAGATTTGGCCCATGGGGGTCACCCTGGAAACAGTGAAGAACTCACCCACAGTGCCTCTGCCAATGGAAACAGAACTCTCAAAAGCCCAGGTGGCCCTCCGGAGCAGCGTTTTTGTTGGCAGAGGGTTGCAGGAGGCCATTGCAGCCGAAAATGTAGCTCAGGACCTCTTTTCACTGGCAAAGTGCTCAAGCCACCACAGGCGCCCCCAACATGAGTGACGTCAAACTGGCCAGCCCACCCCCCCCCCAAGATCAAACACAACCCTGATGTAGCCTTCAGTGAAGTTTGATACCCTAATCTAGAACAACGGTCGCCAACCAGTGGGCAACTACTGTTGTGAGAAAATTTTGGTGATAAATGTTACCCCCAAAGCACCCCCCAAAGCAATTAATCCAGGTTGCGCAGGAATGCAAGGCTGCACCACCCACATGGCTCACGGGAAGGTAAGGCTTGCATCGCTTGCTATGAGAACAACAGAAGGTAGTGAAGGGAGGGGAGAAAGGGCAGAGGGGGGAGCTTGCTCCACTTGCTCCACGCGTCTGGCCTGGCCACCAGACTGCTTCTTTCCACTTCTTTCTTCTTCTGCTTTTGGCTGCACGCAAAGAAAGCAGCAAATGTCTTTTTTTCTCTCCCCCAATTCTGCCAGAAATGAGTCTTTGAGACCCTGCAAGGCATCCTCCTCTAAGAGGCTGACCTGGCAAAGACTCATTTCAGGTGGAGTTTGGGGGAGAGAAAGAAAGGCTTCTGCTGCTCCTACTGCTTTCCTTGCATGAAGCCAAAAGTAAGTCAGTCTCTCTCTCTCTCTCTCTCTCTCTCTCTCTCTCTCTCTCTCTCTCTCCCTCCCTCCCTCCCTCCCTCCCTCTCTCTCTCTCTCTCTCTCTCCCCCTATCTCCCTAAAAATGGAGCTGGAGATGGTATCTTGCAATCCCAAATAAAGAATGACCGATCCGTAGGAAAACAGGGTGGGGAATTTTCCTGCAGATTTTTTGGCGGATTTTTCCCAGGGTCCTGCTATCTGCAGAGACCCTGGGAAAACGTCAGCAAGCCACCGTCAGTCAAAATTCATATTAGTGGTCTGTGGGATTTAAAATTATGAGATTGGTGGTCCCTGAGGTCCAAAAGGTTGGTGACCCCTCTTCTAGAATGTGGTAGGCCTCCGGATCATTTTCTAATCCAAATGGACCTCTGTATGCCCTATCTGGAAAGCAATCCAATTGAACTATTTGGGCTTTTCTTTTGAATAAAAGCACTCTCGGCCACAGCCCATGCCTTGCTTTTTCAGTGAAGGAGTGCTGCACTGGGTGAATAAGAGTGACATAACTAGCCTCTGCATCTCTGAAAGCAATAAGAGACCTTGAAATACTTCACAGCTTTCCAGAGACCATTTTAGCTGCAAATGACAAAGGCACTGATGATTGCATTACTGTAATTCTCTGTTAATGAGAACTCCTGAGATTTCTAGCATGAGCTGTGAATATACAAATAATTTCTTCTTACAGGATGCTTGCCATGAAGTGTCAGTTAATTAGGTCACAATTAGAAAGAAACTAGCTTATCCCTAAGACAAAGTCTTACTTGTTCCTATTTAATGTTACTTAAAAAAATGTTAGCAATTGAAATCTTAAATACTTTCATTTCACTTTATCTGTACAAAAGAATAATTTAATCCATGATTAGGCCCATGCAAGTTACAGTTTTTTCCCAGTGTATTTCTGCATTATCTCCTAAGTTTATTGTGGAAATTTTGTAAGTCTCCCTTCTCCTTCGTCTCTCTCTAGATCAGGGGTGTCAAACTGAAGGCCCATGGGCCAGACATGGCCCAGGAGGTGTTTAGACCTGGCCCATGGGGCCACCTTGGAAGCAGCGAAGGACTGGCCCGTTGTGCCTCTGCCAGCAAAAATGGAGTTCTGTTTTGCTGGTGGATTGGGTCACCACAGACACCTCCGCCATGAGTGATTTCAAATTGGTCACACACCCCTTATGGTGAAACACAACCCGTATGCAGCCCTCAATGAAATCGAGTTTGATACTCCTGCTCTGGATGGATTTTTCTATACATGGATATGTGAAAAGTGCACCTAAAATTTAGTTATATTTTGAGAAGTTATGAAACAACAATTCCAGATATTTATACATAGGTTGAAACTACAACCACAGTTGATCGAACTAAGGAATTGTATGTTGAGAATGTGCTATTTGCTGTCCTTGCCATATAGGCTAGTGTAATTATACCATTGTTCTTTAAGGGTTTCTTTAAGGGTTCTTTAATTGTTCCAGAAGGGTTTCATTGGACAAAGACACACAACAACCTTTCAATGATATGTTAATGGAAACACTGCAAAAGAAGGCAAACATTTTTTTCAGGGGAATCTTATTGAAATATAAATGGAGGGAGAGGAGGTCAGCTGAGTATAGTTTTCAGATTAAATAACTTTGCCTTAAGTCCTCACCAGCTCAACCTGGTGGCACATAGTTATAAGTTTCAGCATTATCACATAGAGTGATCAGTTCACTAGGGACATGTCATTTTTATGGCATCTCAGTAGTGGACATAATATGCATCGGCTAGTAGAAAGCACCCTTGTGGGAAGATGACAGTGCAATTTTTAAATTCTTATTCTGTCTTAAAAAGAACTAAAGATCTTAACTGGAGAATGTGGCAAGGTTTCCTGGTATCTATTATCTGTATGCAGGATTTACCATCTTTCTGATATCAGCAGTTTAATGTTCGTTTATTTGCTCATGCTAGCATAAAAATGAAGTAAAATATAAATGTGTGAAATATGTGTGTATGTATGTATATATGTATGAATGTATGTATGTATGTGTGGTATTCAGCTTTGTTTGGGTATTATCCTACGTCATTATAATTGTGCTTTTAAAGTTGTAGCAACGTTTCAGCAGAATCTCATCTGCCATCATCAGGCTTCTGTATTGTGTTCATCTGTGAGTCAGACTTTCACAGCTGTTTCAGTTTTAAATTTGGGGCTAGCCTCCTGCTATGCCAGAATGGTTTTTTCTGCATCCTGATTGGTTGGGAGTCTTGGTCTGTGTTTATTGGACTTGGAGTTTGTTTGATTGGTGTTTCTGGTTTCTTCTGTCTGTTTTGTGGCTTTGATTGGCTGGCAACACTCTGCTCCTGCACTGGAGGCTTTCAGTGCAGCTTGGTTTTGTGTGAAAGGACGGCTATTATCTATTAGGAAGCCAAGTTTCATCTGGGTGCCTGGTGGGGGGTGTTTGAGCTGGAGGTATCAGAGGGAGTCTGTTTGTGCCCAGATGTTTGCCTGGCTTGTGGTGTGGAGATCTTTCTATTTGAGAGTGCAGGCTTCCAAATGATTGACAGTCTGCTGGAATCATCTCTTCTATTCATGCTTTCAGGTCTTTTTTCAATCTCTATGGCTTCTCTGAAGATTCTGTGGCTGGGGTTTTCTGTAGTGGCTAGGGTTTTAGTCCCATTGAAGTTGATGTGACCTGTGGTTTTAATGTGTTGGACTAGTGAGGAGGTGTGTTCCAGCTTTTTTACTGCATTTTTGTGTTCATCCAGGCGGGTACTTATTCTTCTATTGGTCTGTCCAATGTATGTGGCCGGGCATGATGCACAGGGAACTTCGTATATGCCTTGTTTTCCAGGTCAATTTTGTCTTTGGGGTTTTTAAGGATGGCTGCTATTTTTTGGTCTGTTTTGAAGGCAGTCTTGATGTGATGCCTGTGTAGTATCTTACTGATTTTGTCTGTAGTACCTCTTATGTAGGGCAGGACAGCTGTTCCATAGGTCTGTTGATCTTCTAGGTTTCTGTTATGTCTTGGTGTGTTTTTGTGGATCAAGCTGGTGATTTTGTTTTTGTGGAAGCCGTTGGCCATCAATACTTTAGTCAGGGTGCATAGTTCACGCAGACCAAGACTCCCAACCAATCAGGATGTAGAAAAAAAAACATCCTGCCACAATAATAGGCTAGCCTCAAATTTAAAACCAACGGCTGTGAGACCCTGACCCACATACAAACTCAATACAGAAGCCTGATGATGGCAGATGAGATTCTGCTGAAACGTTGCTACAACTTTAACAGAACTACAATGACGTGGGATAATACCCGAAGGAAGCTAAACAGCACACATGTAAGTACCCGCGAAAGCCTAAGAAAACACACACACACACACACACA
>BLBF01018481.1:0-17142 GCA_015471245.1 Laticauda colubrina
CATTGAAGAACACAAGAACTCAATCAAAAAAGAAGAACCGACCTCTTGAACAGGATCTTATTCCACCAAACATCTAACATTATAGTGTTATCTTGTTGTGATCAATAAGATACCAGTGAAACTGGCAGCAGTGGAGGTTTTTTTTTTTTTAAAGTATGAGCCATGTTCCTCAAGTCAGATAATTTCAATTGTACTAAGAAGATAAACTTTTAGCCTTTCTTGATATGCTGCATTCTTCTTAAAGGACTGCCCTCCCCATCACAGGTTTGGGGATGATATAGGACATACAGGACATAATTGAAAAAGTGTTTTTATTATAAATATAAATTATTATTGTTACAGAAAAGTCCCTATCTTTATGTTACAAGGGAAAAAATCTTTTTTTTTGCAATTAATATTCAATCAGAATTGATTTTGTCCCTGGTTCAAGCAGTTAGTTTATTATTGTACATAAGAATGTTGCATGCAAATATATGTGAACACATCAATAGATAATACTATAGGATGGATTACAACACATTCTAGATTTCAGGTGCCTATAGCTGGGTTATCAAAATTTAGAATGTGCATGTCTTGCAAATTGGAGAACTAGATATATATTTGCAGAGATCTTAAAATATGAAGATCTTAGCTGTCAAAGGAAGCTGTAGCAAGGCAGATCTAATACAATCTATGGACATTAGCATTCCATGAGTGATTTCACTGTCAATATTTCATGTCATTAAATCTGTTGAAATAGAAAGTGATTTCCAACCTAGTGTTGAAATTTATCAGAAATTCTATCATGTCTGTGGGTTAGTCATAAATATTTTTTTCTTGAATTATGTTATCTGGTCTCTTGCCTTTCTTATAAAATTGAATATTGATGCAAAGTGCAAGGGGCCTCTACGCTATAATGCTAGTGTAAAGGAAAAAAGAAAAGAATAAACTGGAACTTGGCCCGTGCTTGGCTATTTCAGCATATAAACAATATTGGGTTTCAGTTTTGTAAGATTTTTTAAATGCACTTAATATTTATAATCATTTGGAACAACATTTAAAGTTACAATGCAATGTGCCAGTTATGAATTGATGTTTTAAAACATTATAATCTATAAGTCATAAGACAGTAAACTGCAGCAATGAAAGGCAGGGAATGCATAAAATAGGTAGTTTCCGTTAAATGGCTTCATAAACGAGAGCCAGAATAAACAAATACATTTTGACCTGAACCTGAAAGAATATACTGCCAGTACCAGACAAAGCATCCAAGGGAAATATTTTTGAAGCACCACAACAGAAAAGCACTGTGACCATTGTTTCAGAGGATGTATAAATGGCACTTGGAGTAAAGCGTCCTTTTATAGCTTTTAAAGGCTGTCTGGTATCAGGAAGGGAAGTGCTGTTGCAGACATTCTGGATCCCAGATTGTTTGGGATTTTCAGTAGCGTCACGGCAATCTGAGCTCAGAGGTGAATCAACAGCCAACAAAACATTATTATTAGAATGAGTATTCTAAGATTTCGCTTATTTGACTTGGTTATAGTACTGGATGCTACAATAATTTCATCCAGAAGCTTCCTTTTTCTACTTGGCCCCTTTTTTGCATGGGCATTTTTGAGTGCCAGAGAAACTCTGAACATCTATTGGGATAGAGTCAGGGGAGAGAGATAAATCCAAAATCTGCCAAGATTGGCAGGTGGGGGGGGGCAGGGTTGTTACACAATCTAGTTCTTATCTTAGATCAATAGTAAGCCAGTCTGTGGAAAGAATTGCTGCATTTTGTAGATCGCTGGAAACTCTGAAAAAGAGCGTTCTTCAGAATATTTTCTTTTACAAAGATAATGTTTATTGATAACAAATTAAAAACATTCTATTGTATTTTAATAATATACACTGAAATGTTTTGGCCTTTTGGCTGCCAGCAAAGCTAACTGCAGAGTCAGACGAAGAGGAAGGGGTGGAGAGAGAGAGAGCCTGGGCTAGCTTTGGAGCCTTTGGAAGGCTCTGATAAGGAAACAGCATCAGAGACAGAGGCAGGGCCGGGATCTTCTCATGGAGAGGCAGCCGTCTTCTGGGCCTGAGCTGAATGAGGGAGAAGAACAGATGTGCATATGTGTAGAGGGGAAAGGAGAGGAGAGCAAAGGAAAGCAATAAGCCGGCTCTCAGGGAAAAGCAGATGTAGATGCTAGCCAGCCCCTCCTTGGCTGGGAAATAAATAGTAGGGATTTGGAATAACAGATAATCAGAGTTGGAAGGGACCTTGTAGGTCATCCAGTCCAATCCCCCGCCCAAGCAGGAGACCCTACACCATTTTTGACAAATGGCAGTCGAATCTCTTCTTGAAGGTCTCAATGATGGTGCTCCCACAACTTCTGAAGGCAAGCTGTTCCATTGGTTGATTATTCTCACTGTCAGAAAGTTTCTCCTTATTTCCAGGTGTGCCCAGCTGCCATAGACAACCCTTTGTTTTCTAGTATGCAGCAAGCAATTCAGTTTACTTGGCTAGAACCAGGTTTGTTGGGACTAATTAAATTTGGTTTTTGTTTATCCATGTGAATCAAAGACTGTTCCTGCCCTGTTTTAAAAAGGGGGTTGTTTTACTCATGAGTAAGTGGCTTCTCATTACTTGGGAAGCTGGGTCAGAACATGACAATTATAGAAGGCATTATCATTTTGCTGACTGGCAACAAATATCTATGGAGAGTCTATAAACAGAAGAATCAGATTGAGGAATATGTAGAAACTATGCTTAAGGAAGACACTAACTCTCACAGTCACATTCTAGGTGTGCCTGTTCAAAGCAAGTTTTGTATTGTCCAAAAGAACTGGCTATTGTTGAACCTGTTCCGTCTGGAAAGAAACGCATGAGACCGGGTTCCAAACAACAACTCTTTATTTCAACTCGCAAGGCAAAAGATACGGAAGATAGCCCAAGCCGCGGCAGCCCTTTATATAATGGCTTGCCTGCCGGCTTGTGGCCAATGACACTTGTTTAACTCTTTCTGCCATTTGGCGGCTTCCTGGATTGGTTCTTAGTGAACCAATCCGTAAGTGGCCTTTTCGGCCAATCAGAACAAGGGACTTGGAACCTACCAAGTTCCTTATAGAACACCCCTCCCCCTTTAGTTCAGTCCACGTGGGTGATGTAGTCGCGTGGGTAGGTGGGGCTTTTTCTAGTCCTAGTTGACCTGCACGGCTCAGTCTTGTTTTGGTCTTCTAGCGGTTCAGATGGGATCACTGCTTCTCTCGGCCTTCTCCATGGAACCTCCTGGAAGGTTGAGTCAGCCATGCTGCTCCCGCCTGAGTCTCTCGGGCTGGTTGAGAAACCTCCTGGTTTGACCGGGTTGGTTGAGCTGGCCTGGCTGCCACCTTCCAGGAAGGCCTCGCTTTGCTCTCCTGCTCCCGGACTTCTTTCTTGGGGTCATCTAACCGTGAGTGCTCTTTTTGTTTGGTTAGATTGCCATTTTGCAGAGTTTGTTGTCTTGTTATGGGAGGTTCGTCTCTCCCTTTTTTATTTATTTGTACTTCCCGCCCCTCCTTGGTTGTTTTTTTGTTGGAATTTATTATTTTTGGTTCTGCAGCGGGTTTACGTTCGAGGTTTCGGGAACGAAGCTGGTCTATGTGCCGCTTCCATTCCCTTCCATCGTCTAAAATTAGTCGGTAGGACCTGGGGCCTGTGATTTGTGTGATGGTGGCTGGAAGCCATAGAGGGTCCCCGTTAAGGTTCTTGGCATAGACTACGTTGCCGATTTCGAAGGTATGTTATTTGCTGGAGGAGTCGGGGGGGGGTTGTCCCAGGTGTAAGTGGGGTGTAACCTGTCCAGGTAGGACTGTAGTTTCCTACCCATTAAAAGTTCAGCTGGGCTTTTATTTGTTGTGCTACTAGGGGTAATATGTTGCAAGGTTAGTAGTCGGTTGAGTTTGTCCTGCACGTCCCCCTTGTCCATTCTCTCTAGGCCCTCTTTAGTATACCGAACCATGCGTTTGGACCTGCCATTTGCAGCCAGATGGGCTGACGTGCTTAAGGCATGACGGATACCCTGGGCAGCCAGATATTGTTCAAATTGCAAGGCTGTAAATTGAGGCCCATTGTCCGAAACCAGTAAATCAGGTAGCCCATGCATTGCAAATAGTTTGTCAAACTGTTTCGTAACAGCCTTGGTGGTTGTGGAAGCCACGAGGATGACTTCCAACCAGTTTGAATATGCATCAACCACAATCAAAAAAGTATTCCCCTTCATTGGCCCAGCGAAGTCAATATGTACTCTAGACCATGGACCCCGGGGAGTTTCCCAGTCTCTTATTGGTGTCTGTGCGGGGGGGTAGGCCTCGCTTTTTGACAGTCATGGCATGTTGCAACCCAGTGTTCAATGTCTTTGTCCAGCACTGGCCACCAGACATAAGTCTTGGCCAGGGCTTTCATTTTGACTATGCCTGGGTGTCCCTCGTGCAACATGCCCAGGACGTCTTCTTGGAGGCTGCTGGGAATTATTACCCTGTCACTCCATAAAATACACCCCTTTTCAATAGACAGTTCAGTCTGTCTGGCATGGAATAGTTTAAAAGTCTCAGTTTTGTTTTCCTCTGGCCAGCCTTTACCTACCCAGTTCAATATGTGTGCCGTCAAAGGGTCTTTGGCTGTGGCTCTCGCGACGTCGGCTGCAGTCAGCGGTAGCTCTGGGCAGGTCTCAAGCTGAAATGTGGAGGTAGTTGGAGCAGGGTTGTCCTCTGTGGCGGGCAATGGGGAATGGCTCAGGGCGTCAGCATGTGGGATGGCTTTGCCGGGTTGGTGGAGCAGCGGGTAGAAGTAGGCAGCGAGGAATTCAGACCACTTCATCATTCTAGGTGACAGAATGTTTGGGGTTGGCTTGTTGCCTGCAAGGATTCCAAGAAGAGGCTTGTGATCGGTTACGATAGAAAAAGGTCTACCGTAAAGGTACTCATGGAATCGTTTGACTCCGGCGATGATTGCGAGGGTTTCCCGATCAAGTTGGCTGTAATTGCATTCCGACTTGGAGAGTGTCTAGGAGTAAAAGGCAACCTGTGCCTCTCTGTTGTCTGGGAGTTGGTGACTCAGGATGGCGCCGATCCCAAAAGGCGAGGCATCACAGGTGACCGTCAGAGGCAGGGTATTGCTAAACTGGATGAGAACGGTGTCTGATGTTAATAGGTCCTTGATACCTTGGAAGGCTTTCTTTTCCCGGTGGCCCCATGTCCAAGCAGTTTTTTTTATCTAGCAGTCGATGTAGGGGTTCTTCTATTGTTGCCTTATGGGGCAGGAACACGTTGTAAAAATTTATGAGGCCTAGGAACGTCTGGAGATCGGCTTTGCTTTGGGTCTGGGAGCGTCTTTGATAGCCTTCACTTTTTTTTTCGGTGGGGTGAATGCCTTGTTCATCAATTAAATAGCCCCAAAATTCGACCTGGTTAGTGGCCAGTTCACATTTTCCCCTCTTTACTTTGAGGCCTGACTTCCTAAATCTTGTTAAGACTTCTCTTAACCTGGTCTCTAGCTGGCTGGCATTTTTTGCTGAGACCAGTACATCGTCGAAGTATGGGACGACACCTTTGATTCCGTTTAGCAGGCATTCCATGAAGCTTTGGAACACACCTGGGGCAACGCTAACACCGAATTGGAGGCGGTTACATTTGAATGGCCCTCTATGTGTTACTATAGTCTGTGCCTCTGTAATAGGATCAACGGGTAGTTGTTGATAGGCCTGTGCTAGGTCGAGCTTTGCGAATATTTTTCTTCCCCCTAGCGAGTGCAGTAAATGTTGCACTACTGGCACTGGGTATGCGCTTTGTTGGAGTGCATGGTTCAGGGTTGCCTTATAGTCCCCGCAGATGCGCACTGACCCATCTGGCTTCACCGGTGTGATGATAGGGGTTTCCCACCTGGCATGGTCGATTAGTTCTAAAACCCCTTGAGCTATTAAGTTATTTAGCTGCTTGTCAATTTTTGGTTTTAGTGCGAATGGGACACGTCTGGCCTTTAAACGGATGGGAGCTATTTTCAGGTTTAGGCTAAATGAAATTGGGGTCCCTGGTACTTGCCTAGAGTCCCGTCGAAAACATCTTGGAATTCTTGGAGTAGGTTCTCCTCCCAGTTGGATGTAGCGATACGGTTGATCCCGGTCATCCCGATTCCCAGAGGCATGAACCATTCGATCCCTAACGGTCACGGTCGACGATGGTCAGAGGCAAGATTTCAGCGTGGTGTTTAAATTCAACTAGAAAATGTCCAAGGCCTACTACTGGAATTCGATTTCCCTGCTAGTCTTTTAGCACAAGTTTTTGTTTCTGTAGTTCTCTCTGTTTAATGTTCGGTATTAGGCGCCGGATGGTATTCCAGGATACCATTGATAGGAATGACCCTGAGTCGACTTCCATCTCACAGGGTTTCCCTTCAATGCTCACCTCTATCCAAACCTTATTTCCGCTTTCCGCCCTGGCGTTGCTGATGGTGACTGTCTGATGCGTTTCTTCCCTGTCACCGGTTCTCTTGTTGCGGTTCCATTTGCTGCCAGCTTGTCTGTTATCATGTCTGGGGGGGGGTGGGGTGCTGCCGCGTCTTTTTGGACTATAGCTCTTTTTGTTGCGGCAGACCCTTTCGATGTGCCCCCTTTTATTACAAGCCCAGCATATTGCATCGAGGAACCTGCATTCAGCCCGCGGGTGATTGCCTCCACAACCTGCGCATTGAAATTCCCGCCAATTCCTCCTCTTTTTGCACCATTTTCTATCTGAATAGTTTATGGACATCTTTGTTGTCTTCGGTATCACTGTGGGTTTCGATGTCCTTGTGGTTGGTTGTCGCTGTGGGTTGTTTCTTTCCTCCCTCTGCCTTCTTCTCCCTGGTTTGGGTTGGCTGGTCTGGAACTGCATTCATTTGCTACATGGAGGCTCCTGACTTTTTTGCTGCTTCAGCAGCGGTTGCCTCTGCAATGGCTTCGGCCACGGTTATTTTCGGCCTATTCAGTAGTTTGCTCTGAAGGGTAAAGTCCTTCAGGCCGAGGACTACACGGTCTCTCATTGCCTCGTCCATGTTCTGGAACTCACAGGTTCCTCCGATGTGTCTCAAGGCTGCTACAAAATCTGCTATGGTTTCATCCTCCTTCTGGTCCCTCTTGTAAAATTCATGCCTTTTGATTAAATTTGAGACCACCGGTGCATAGTGTGCTCGAAGCATTCGGTTCAGGTCAGATCAGGTCATCTGTTTGACATCTCTGGGTTTCGCCAGTGCCTTTGCCATTTTGAATACGGCCGGCTGCAGTGTGTAAGGAAGACAGCCCTCTTCCTTTGGTCTGAGATTTCTTCCATCTTGTTGCTTTCTAAAAACATAAGAAAGTGATCAATATACGATTCCCAATCCTCCTCATCAGGATTGAAGGGTGCGGGCGGCGCATTGTTACCAGCCATCTCTCTCACTCGGTTCAGATCACCATGTGCTTCAGTCTCACCTTCTACAACAATCCCATCCTCATCGCCAGTGTTCCGTCCGGAAAGAAGCGCGTGAGACCGGGTTCCAAACAACTCTTTGTTTCAACTCGCAAGGCAAAAGATACGGAACATCGCCCAAGCCGCGGCAGCCCTTTATATAGTGGCTTGCCTGCCGGCTTGTGGCCAATGACACTTGTTTAACTCTTCCCGCCGTTTGGCGGCTTCCCGGATTGGTTCTTAATGAACCAATCCGTAAGTGGCCTTTTTGGCCAATCAGAACGAGGGACTTGGGACCTACCAAGTTCCATACAGAACAGAACCCATCTCCAATATTTTTTTTTTATAGCAGTGCTATCCTGGATAAAGTTGATAATATTGTGTCAGGAATGTGTACAGGTAATTCTCAACAGTGGAACCCAAAATTTCTGTTGCTAAGCAAGATTCTTAGCAGTTCAGTGAGGTGTGCCCATTTTCTGATTATTTTTTTTTGCCACAGTTGTCAAGGGAATCACTGTAATTGTTAAACATATGGTGTGATTGTTAAATGAATCTGACTTCCTCCAGTGAGTTTCCTTGTCAGAAGTCAGCTGGGTTATAAATGGTGATCACATGACCCCAGGACAGTTCAGCTCTCATCAATACATGCCAGTTGCCAAATGCCTAAAATTTGATCACATGACTATGGAGATGCTGCAAAAATCATAAGCTAGAAAACAGATCATAAATCACATTTTTTTCTTGTCATTGTATCCTTAAAAGGTCATTAAATAAATGATTGTAAGTCAAAGTTTCCTATATATCATATTGAAAGTGTATAAATAAAAACAGGTCCATGTATAAAAACAATATAGAGAATAGTAACAGGTAGACTACTCTAGGTCTAGTACTGACTATTTGCTATCAGAATATTTAGCTGTATGTAGCTACCGCTGATATGAATTCTGAGCAAGAACAACTTGAAGGATGATGGTCATTGTGGGGGAAATTTGTTACTTCTGATGTAAAGTCCCACTAAAATTATATAAACTAAACAATTGGATGCCTTGTGTAATATGAAGAAAAATGAGATACTGAGTAAGAGAGGAAGAGAATTAATTTTGATAGATTTCAGATTGACAGCAGATATTTTTCTGAAACCTTCATTTTGTTTCTTTGGAGGGAAAATCAAAACAGTTAAAATTTTACTCATTTACTCATTTTCTCCTTTCTTCCTAGTGCAGTCCAAATAAACTAATAAGTAATAAATTAATAAACCTGCAGCAACAAAGCCTGTTTCTGGCCAGGACACCTCCGAATTCCCCTCTTTTTTTGACTTTGATATTTTAAGAAAATATTTTTCCCTTTTGAAATTTTGCTTTAAATTTGTGTATTTTGTCATACCAGCCTCTGCATAACAGGGCATAACTGTGAATTTACATGCATCCCACCAACTACTTCATCAGGCAAGAGTCATTTGGGACATCTGGGCGTTCTCTCAAGAAATGGTAATGTCACTGGCTTTCAAGTTGGAGGCATCTCCGTGCTTCTCACACGATGCACTGCAATTCAGCATTCTTGATACCATCATGTGTTCTTAGCCTCTTTCAATGGAAGCAAAACTTTTATTTTAGATGAAAAATGCAGTAAAAAATACAAGTCATTCCACTGCACAAATCAGTGAAACCAAAAGGTGGACTTTCTGACAAAAGGTCTGTACGGTGACCATTTTAGCTAGCAATAAATGAATGTACTCTGTGAAATATTGAAGGATGCAAGGGCAGCTCACAAGAGAATTAAATTGTTTGCACCTTGGAGTCTCATTCAAATCTAGAATAGAAAGAGGATTTACCAGTATAACTGCAAGGTTTATGACCATGAAGATTAAAATTGTACATGAAAGAACTCAGGTTCAATGTTTTCACTAGTTTAAAAATCTCAAAATTGAATATTTACTTGTAGCACTCCCAAGAAAGATTAAATGTAGTATTTAGGTCCTCTGGATGAATTTATTTCAAGGCTGTTGTATCATTCATTGGTATTACAAGGAAACCATTCAGACTCAAAGTATTTTTTTTTTCAAACCAAGGAATCCATCCATATATGATTTTTAGAATTAAATCATGTTCCTAACTAACCTATCTTCCCCATTCCAAATTTTGTATTTCCTTTGGATTTTAAGGACTCCCACTAAGAAATGGAGAACTTCTGCATGAAATTAGAGATAATATATTTGTATTTAGATTATTTACTGTGTGATATAATAGACTACATAATACAGTAATAAAAAGATGACTGGAGGAAGGAGATTTGTAAGCAACGCAGTTAAAACGATTGAACCCAAGAAGGCTTCACTGGATGTGACATCATCAAGATTATTTAATACTAGTTGGTAGTTCCTTCAAAACAAATTTTATTGAATAAAAAGATGTTAGAGAAGATATTGTGACTGTGGTGGTGCCTGACAATTCAGAATGAAGAGGCAAACTGCTTGTTGTGTACAAATGATGGAATGATTTAGGAAATCTATATAAAATCACTAAAATGCTGTTGTTACTCTACTTGCTATATTATTTGATTCAAACTGCTTGAATGCATCAATAAGTTGAATGAGTGCCAGTAAGTGGAGGCTTAATCATGACAAGACAGAGACATCTTGTCTTGGGAAATCCCTTTTCTGCAAACTAGAGAAAGTTTATGCTTTGTATAGGATTGTCATCGTTCTGAAAGAACTAGAAACTAATCATAGGTGCTCCTAGTTTCATCACCATCCTACGCAAAGAATATATTTTTTCCAGCTCCAGTTAATTCATCAGAGATAACTCTTCCGGCTTTAGTAGTTGTCATACCAACAATCACAAGATTAGATTATTACAGCATATAAACTACCTTTGTGGATGGCGTAGGATGGATCAGCCAGGTTCTAAAAGAGTTTTAATAGCTTCACTGGAGGCCAGTGTGCTACACATCAAGTTCAAAATCCTTACCTTGATTTTCAGTGCCTAATATACTCTCAATGTTAATTAAGATTTAGTAGAGTGTTTTCTTGAATGTGTTGTATTCTCTATGTGCCAACTCAAATGAATGAGTGGATTGATGTAGATGCTTTGGCATTGAACTTTGAACTAGCTGAAAACATTCAATGCAGATTTTCCCCCCCTCAATATTCCCCCCTTTGAATATTTGTACATTTTGAAAATAAAACCATGTGCAGATTTTATCAAATAAAAATTATTTAAAAATCTATCAACTTTGAGTTGAGACAAAGGGCTCCAGGTTAGCATTCTTTCTGACTTGCTAGCTGCAAATCACTGCCTCAAATAATCCAACAACAAAGAATCAGGGATAGAACAGAAACATGAAACTTAGAAGAGTCATGTGATGCAAGTATTATTAAATGTGCCATTCCAGATTATGTATAATCTCAGAGAACCTAAATATCTTTTCATTTATACATCTATCAAAACCAAGAAAATATGGATTTAGAATCCTCAAACATTTTGTTTGATATGCTCACAGTGTTATGACTGATAATATTTTTATTATATTGATTGATTGATAAAATCTATTACATGCTTTCTGTGATTTTTCTTTTTCAAAGTGTAAGTGCCATAAGGTAAAAATTAATAAAAAACTCATAAACACATTTTTCAACAGAAATATTGTGATCAGTAACTGGTTTAAATACAGTTCATATTTGCCATTCAGAAGACAAAGATCTCTATAAACAGTGTAAAACAGATTCAGGACAGCATTGTCCACAACACCCTATGAAGAGGCCTGCATAGATTGGGGAATATGTTGGGTACTACAATGTCCTAGGGCAAGAATGTATTTATGTCAATACTCAATGAATACCTAGTCATCTATGCATGAGTTGGGCAGCCACAAAATTTTGTTTAATAAAGAGAAGAAAAATATAGGAAATTATGTACAGAAGGAAGTTGTCCAGGAGACTGACAGAAAGGGAGAAAAAGACAGAAGAATAAGAATGAGAGGGATTTCACCATCATGTTTACAAAGTGCAATCAACTGCTTTTAAGTGGATTTGTTCTAGTAAGAAATAAAGTTGCTTATGTCACCATGCTATCAGAGATGGTATTCAGCAGGTTCTGACCAGTTCTGGAGAACCAGTAGTGGAAATTTTGAGTAGTTCGGAGAACTTGCAAATCCCACCTCTGACTGGAGATTTTACAGTATCTTTCCCCTGCCATGCCCACCAAGCCATGCCCACAGAACCGGTAGTAAAAAAATTTTGAATCCCACCACTGGATGCTACTATGTTGGGGATTTTTCAGAGTTCTGGCTAAGTAGAAGTTAAGTGAATCTGGCTTCCTCATTGATCTTCCTTGTCAGAAGGTCGCTAAAGGATGATCCTGGGACACTGCAACCATCAAAAATATTAACCAGTTGTCAAGCATTTGTGTGTAAATCACGTGACCATGGGGATACTGCAACAGTCATAAGTGTGAAAAATGGGGATGTCACTTTTTTCAGTGCTATTGTAACTTTGAATTGTCACTAAATGAATTTTTGTAAGTCGAGAACTACCTGTATTATCTCTTAGCCCTAAGCAGAGATACTTTGATATACAGGTATAAGTTGAAAATACAAGTCCCTGTACTGATCCCTGGGGGAGTTATCTTTCCACATCTTGCCAATGTGAAACTTGTTCATTTATTTTAAAATTAGAATAACAGAGTTGGAAGGGATCTTGGAGGTCTTCTAGTCCAACTCCCTGCTTAGGCAGGAAACTCTATACCAGGAGATGGTTAACATTTTTGGGCTCCCCTGCCGAAAATTGTACTCGTGCTCGCTCACTCGCATGCCAGAATGCAGAAGGCAATGTGCCCTGCCCCCTCAGCACATGTGTATGCAACATCCCCCTGCCCCCTTACCTGCACTGCGCATGCTGTTGACTCTCCATCTGAGGGCTGACGGATGGACCAAGCTCCACCTCAGTCTCTCTCTCTCTCTGCCAGCTCCATTCCCTTTCCCCCCTCGGATAAGATGACCAACTTTTTTACAGTGAGAAGGAGGACACAAATAAATGGAAGAAAAAAACCAAAGCCACTTGTGCGCAGTGCACTCTTGCACACGGCACACTCTTGTGCGCAGTGCACTCTTGCACATGGCGCACTCTTACATGTGGCACACTCTTTCAAAACAATTCTCCTGTGTGGAGTGCATGCATCTCATAATCTCTCCACACTGAACCAAGCCTTGATGAATCATTATGTCAAATACAAATACGTCACATCACACACAACAGATCGGATCGGCATCAATCAAATACGGAGATTTATAGATTAGTCTTCAAATATCAAAAAGGAGGACATGTGGGAGGACACTTTTCGAAAGAGGACAAACCTTACAAAAGAAGGACTGTTCCCCCTAAAGGAGGACAATTGGTCACCTTACCCTTGGAGCTTTCAGGTTGCCTTGCTGCTGACCCTGACTCCCATGCTCCTCCTCCTCCTCTGATTTGGCTGCTGGAGGAGCCAGTGGCCAACAGGCCACAACACCAGCAAAGCCACCTATGTGCTATGTATGCATAGCATGTACAGTTACTGCCAAAAAATAAACCCAGAAGCTTTGCTCGGAAGTGGAAAGAACAGAATATCCCAGAACCTCATGCTTTTTAATATATCTCCATTTGCATTGTGAGTCATTTCAATATTTCAGTAGCAGCAATCCCGGTTATAATCCTATGGCAAAGGTAGTGACTTGAACTCCTTTGCCAAATTTAATGACCAAAAGAATCTAAGTGTGCCCATGCTATTTGAGACCAAAGGACTAATTATATGAGGTTGTTTTCTGATGATAGTTGAGGCTCTCAAGAGCCAAAGAGTATCGCTCACTAATTATGAAGCAAAATGGGCAGCAACATTACACCTCTGAATGAGAACCCTTACCATAGCAATTTAGCATGTTATATTATTGTATATTTTATAAATGTCCTCATTTTCTTGAGAGGCTATTTAAACTTGTTGGATTTCCCTATTGCCCATTCACTGGACTTTAATTTCTTTTATACGAGACTGCAAATGACAGGGCTGGAATTGCTTGCAGATAATTAACAAGAACTGGGAAGTAATTTGCAGTAAATAATTTGATACCTCTAATCACTTTGCTTGCTGTTAATCCACAAATATCTTATAATTGTCCAAAATGCATTTGTTATTCATGGGAACCATTTAGCAGTTAATGGGGAACAGCAGAAGCAGAAATACTTGTTCTAGTGGCATCTACACTTCCAGATAAAGTTATGGGGGCTTTTTAAAACATATGCCAGGCATCCAATAATGTCAGAGTAATATTTTTCTTAGCTCTCAGACCATTGCTTTATAGGTATTGAAAAATATTTGAAAGGCTTTCTACAGCTGTATGAATATGTTGGGACTGTAAAATTGGCCATGGAAGCCCTACTTAAGAGTCTGTCATTCAGTCTTGCGTTGGCAAGAACAAAATTTTCCCCCACCCGTCCGGTATGGGCCTGATCATTACTTAATAATTTTTTGCAAAAAGGAAAATCTAGAGTTCTTTTCTTTTTTTAAAAAAAATGGACCCCAAAGCTTAAATGTATTTATCAAACTGAATCTTCATACGGGGCTATAGATTAGAAGTAGTAGTTGTCACTGTTGCTGATGCTAAGAATTACTATGGTTCTAATGCTTAAAATATTGGAGTTAAGTCTGTCTTCAAACTACCTCACGCTGATACTGCGGGGTGAAGTGGGAAGGAGGCATTCCTTTCAAACTCCTGAATGAAAAGTGGGATGTATATCTAAGTAATAAATGAGCTGTAGGTCTCTTATAGTGAAATGGTAAATTGGTGCTATTTTTCATTCATCCTTATTTTAATTATTTAAATGGTTTATATTTTGTTAACTGCCTTGGGAAGACAATGTAATGCTATTTCTAAGGCAAATACAGAGGTTTTTCCAAATAATTCTGTGAGGATGAGAAGGCATGCTACACCTGGCTGATATAGTTCATATTTTTCAGAAATGGATGGAGGGCTAATGCTAAACAATTATAGTTTCTTTCAGGCTGCCAAGTGAACTCATGGCTGAAATATGAATATTATTGGGGAAATCCTTGCTCACGCTCTGTTTGTTTATTTAGAATATATGTAAGGTGACAGACAAGCTATTCATAAAGTAGCTTGCACTGGCAGAGAAATAAGGCTTTCATGTATACAAGTTTATGCATGAAATAATCTATACCAAATTTCCTCAGTAAGGAAATCAGTAAGTTTAAGTCAACATTCTCTAAAATGAACAAGACACTATCCATCTTCTCCAGTATCCTGTTTATCTGTTTACTTAGGACTTTGATATTTCTGACAAGCAGCAAAACCTGAAATTATTTTTCAAGCTCACTTGAACTATGGTTGTAAAGCAGTTTAAGATATTTGTAGCCATCTGTTTATCACTAAAGCCCATGTCAAACTGCACCAACGGATGCAAAGAGGATGTAAAACGTTAAAAAAAGCTTGCCATCCGTTGGAAAATGCTATGCATCCCTTGTGTACTCACTGCATACGTGTTTCGTACGCTCTATCCTTTGAGCATCCGTCCACTGAGATTTCTTCTGCTCAAGAAGTTTTGAGCTGCACAAAACTTTTTGAGCGGATGAACTTTCCGCTGTGTACGATGTAAATCTGTGACATACAAGCAACAAACGTTCTATGTCCTTTTATCATCCGTTAAACGTCCGCTGTATCCTCTCTGCATCCTCTGGACATCCTCACAACTCACATCCGCTGCAGCTGAAAACGGAAAGAGGGAGGAAACAAAAGGTACACGGAACGTCTACACATCGTTAGTAGCATGAAAATAGAAAGGATGCGCAGTGAACACTTTGCATCCTATATACATCCTCTAGGCTTCCTATGAACATCCCTTTAACATCCTGCTACATACTACCCATGTCTGTTCTTTTCCTTTCTTTTCCGTTCTGTTTATGCGAATTTTTGCCACTTTTTGGAGCGGATGACAACGGATGGAGCCACCCCCGAAAATTTGCTCGTCCGCTGTGTCCTTTTTGCATACGTTTTGCATCCGTCGGCCAGTGTGACCTAGCCATAACATTGCAATCTTAAGAATGGCGCTCAGAGATACTTTGACTGATTTCAATGATATGATAATATATAAACTACAAATATATGTGTTTGTAGCTTTAAGGAAAAATACTGTTATGTATTATGCTGTGTTCTGATTGGTTAATTATGCTAGAAGTTGCCATAAGAGGGAGCTATAGATCATAGTTTAATTCTCTTTCTCTTTTGCACTGATGATCTATCTTGATACTGATACTGACTGATACGGACCGATACTGACTAACCCTGTTTATTTTGATGTTCTGTTGATATCGAAGGTTATTTGTTGTATTATGGTTTGATATTTGCCTGCTGTAAAAGACATGGAACCGGTAAGAAGACTTTATAACTAGATGTAAGAAGACTTTATAACTGGATATTTCTGGACTGTTAAAAATGTGTATGATATGGACTGTTTATTGGACTGTGCTATTTCTTCAAGTAAACATTAATACTACTTGTTCAACTCTGTGTGGCTGTATATTTCTTCATAACTCTTCTCATAAACCGTTTTCCTTGTGCATATCCTTTTTATACAAGGGTTACTTTGCACATATCCTAATAGGTAGTCTTCAACGTATGACCTTAATAAAACCCCAGCATTTCCATCATAAGTCATGATGGTCATAAGTTGAAGCACTGATATGACCAAGCCAATTTTTTTTAAGTGATTGGTAAGCAAACACTACAGTTGCTAAGTGAATTAGTGCATTGCTATAAGTATTTTTTTTCCTGTAAAGGCTGATTTCCAGCAAAAAAGTCATAAATTATGTCACATGACCACAGAATGTTGCAACCAGATAAAGATGAGTTGACAACTGCCCAAAATGCAAAATGTGTGTGACTGGAGGGGGCATGACAGCTGGCAGAACTGGGTCATATGCATCTTTGGGATGTCCTGTATCTAAATTCTGGAAATTATTACTTCAACATATCCAGCAGATAGGGTACAACATCAAACACAAATCATATTCATGCAAGAATATTCAATATATTGTTATTAAGTTATGAAGTCAAGATACCTGAACACAGTCTGAAATGCCAAAATTAAAAATATGATCCTTACAAATTTCTGGAACTATTTTTTTAAAATAAAAGGAATTTAAAATTAAATGACAAGAGAATAAACATTTCAGAGAAACTGCCTAATTTGTGGCTTGATATATATTTTTTCAGTTGTAAAAATAAATTATTAGGAAGGCATGTAGAAGAAGGACATAAGAAATGTAGTAAGGTCATTAAGTTAGGGAATCATAGCATAATTGAGTGTTAGTATCATTAGGAATACTTCTAGGCTTTGACCTTTCTTTGATGTTTTAAAATTGTACAGACTGAGGTGTCAAATGCATTGTAGACCTTAGCAAAGAGGAAATTAATCATTTTCAGTCTTTTAATTTAAAAAATATAAAAAGACCCAGGGTACTAAAAACAGATTATTCCTCTAGCCTTTCACAATATTTAAGGGACTTTTGATGGAAGTCCATCTTTTGGGAGTCCTGCATTTGTTTTCAGTTGAGTACCAGATTAAACCTAAAGTGAAAGGTAAGTCTTTGCAGATTCATACTCACAAGTTCTGAATTTTAAGAAAGAAAAAGAAAGAAAGAAAGAAAGAAAGAAAGAAAGAAAGAAAGAAAGAAA
>BLBF01018482.1:0-17522 GCA_015471245.1 Laticauda colubrina
AAAGAAAGAAAGAAAGAAAGAAAGAAAGAAAGAAAGAAAGAAAGAAAGAAAGAAAGAAAGAAAGAAAGAAAGTAGTTTATGATGAAAAAATTAAAAAATAAAATAAAATTCCATCCAGGAAAAGGTATGTGTTTAACATTCACACTTAAACGATTAGCTGAATTACAACCAGATGTCTTCTATTTTGCCCAGATACCTGGAGTCAGTTCTCCTATGAGTTGTTCAGGGCATCCAGTAGTGGGAGGTGCTTAGTCTCCACATTCACAGGATGAGTTTGATTTGTAGAACACTCCTCCTCCACCACGTGACTCCTCAGCGTTCCCCAGTTTTTGCTCAGCCTCGTGCGAGACAGGCAGTGCTTTGGATACTTCCTTGACTGAAATAGGAACATTAGCAGGTTTGATTGCAATTCGGTTTCTTTTGGTTTTCTTTGTCTTTAGCCTTCAATCCTTTAGCAGTCTGAGAGCCTGGTTTAAGGGAAGCGCTGTTTGTGCCCCCCCTAAAAAAAAAAAATGGTGGGAGGCTTTCGGTGTTGCTCTGCACCAACTCACCACAGCCAAATTTCCTTACCTCTGCCAGTTTGATTGCTGCTGTGTTTCTAATTCCATTTGCTTGCTAGCAGCTTGATTTTTCGTTTTTAAAAGTCGTATCACCTTTACCCCCCTCCGAACGCCGTTTCTTCAGTGGGGAATTTAACTAGGATTAATTCCCCTTTTCTTCTCCGCTGTTCTGTTGTTTTGAGAGCTCAGGCTTCATTTGAGCTCCGGCTTCGTTTGCAAGGTGGGAAGCTGCTGCTGAGAAGCGCGCGAAAAAACTTATAACTGCTGGAGGCCATCTTGAGTACCACCTTGTGGCTGCGCGCCTTGTCTGTCTTCCTGAGCTGTGTGAGGTATTTCTGCTCGAAGCAGCAGAATCCCTCCAGGATTCTGAGAGCTGTTTTACCCTCGTTTTGGCTACCTGCACTCGAGGATAATTAATTCACTTTTAAAATTGTTGGCTTAACCCTCACAGTCTTATTCTCAGTGGCACAGCAGCAAGCACCTAGGCCAGTGTCCGCCTGTGCAGGGAAGCTGCTGAAGGCCCTTTCAATTAACAGTCCGGGCCTTAGGCGTTCGCTATTTGGCTAATTGGATCACACATTAATTTTGGTTGTTCTATTATTAATATTGGAATATATATATATCACTACTCATAGGAGCAATCACAAAGCAATTATAGAAATATCATTACAATAATTATTACAATCATAATAATCACTCATGGTAACAGTATAACTTGACAGTACTACTTGACAGTATAATATTTTAATTTTCAATAAAATATTATTACTGAGATACCACTTATTATATCTATATATAGACATCAGTAAAATAAAAAGAGTAAATAAAATAAAGGGGGCAATAAGAACTTGAACAGGGCAACTGTTCTTGACACAGATCGGACTCTGGGCGTGCCAACCGCTTTGTACACAAATTATATTCAATTACAGTTGTTCTAATTTTAATCAAAATGGCAGATGGTAGCACCTCTCAGGCCCCTTGCTTGAAGGCAAAAGCCAAATCAAAACATAGTGGAAATTCTAAAGCCTCAGAAAGGGACGCCTTAAGGCGCCATAAAGCTTTACAAAAACAAATAGACAGGCATACTCGAGAGGTCCACGCTATATCTCAGGGTGCCCCCTCTTCCAGTCCGTCAGTTTCCTCTCACCCTCCTCCTCCTCTAGATCTGTCCCTTTCATCCAGGCGCAGCTTGACTCTACAAAGACAACAGGTCCTAGTGTCTGGAACACCATCCAGACGCGTCCCTGAAGCCACATTCACTCTGATAGCCACTGGTCTTCGCCAGGGTGACAGTTTCATTGAGGAGGTTCCAGAAAGGATGAAAGCCTGGATGGAGATGGCTATTCACCAAGGGATTGCAGCGGGGCTTCAACTTGTGGTAATGTCCAGAGCTTACCCTATGGCTACCGACCAAGAGCCCCAACCACTGAGGTCACTGACCAGGTCGGAACAACACCAGACCCAGGTACATTTACAGGGGGAGACCCCCCTCCAAGGGCCGGAGGAGAAGGAGGAGGAAGTAGATCAAATCTTTCAAATGGCCGAGTCTGAAATGGGATCACTTCATGACAGCGAGCCCCTGTCAGAGGCAGACCCCTTAGAAGGGGAAATGTCTGAGGATGAGGGTCTTATTCCTGACCATCCTGTTTTTACAGGCTTATTCTGGCCACAGCTTTTCAAATCTCTCTTGCTTAAGGCAAAGAACATTGCAGGCCTAAACAAGCCAAAACCTTCTAACACACCTGACCCTTCAGGGGAGGGACCAGAGGACATGATCTTCAACCAACCAGTAGTTGAAGCAGAGGTAATTCCAGTTCCACCTATAATTTCGGACCTGGTGCAGAAGCAGTGGGCTTCTGCAGCGGTATACACCTCCCCAGCTGGACAGGATAGGAAATACTTCAACTTGGACCCTGATTTTGCAAAGTTACTGGGTACTCCCGAGGTAGACGAGCCTATAATGGTGTTAGCGTCCCCCTCTATTCCCAGTGAGGCACTGGAGGCCTTAAAGCCAGAAGAAAAATGGGTCGAGCTAGCCCTACGCAGAGCTCATCAGTCTGATGCGTGGGCTATCAGATCAGCCACGGCCGCCTCCTTCTTCACACGGTCGTCCCTCAGATGGCTTCGTCTTTTGAAACAACACATTCCTTCTTCTAACATCAGGGCGCACCAAGACATCCCCAAACTTACGGCAGCTGCTGAATTTTCTGCTGATGCTACTTATCACGCAGTCAAGTTTTCAGCAAGGGCCATTACCTCATATGTCACAGCACGTCACTTGCTATGGTTAAGACACTGGCAAGCCGACTTCAAACACAAATCCAAGCTGGCCTCATCCCCCATTGCGGAAGATAGATTGTTTGGTTCTTCCCTGGATCCGCTACTAATTGAAACATGCAACAAGAAGAAAATTCTCCCTTCCCTTTTTCGGAAGTCAGATCTCAGAAGCCCCCAGTCCTTTCGGAGGGGTTACTTTTGATCTTTCTATCAGGGATCCTTCTCTTCCAGATACCAGAGACCCCCAGCAGTTGGACCAGGACAGCAACCAAACAGGTCAGATTCAGTGGATAGAAGTAGAAGGGGTGGTCAATCCAAAAGATCCTTTCGGGGAGTAGGGAATAGGCCCTTCCAACGACCAAGATAACTCCCGGGACCCAATTCCCATTGGCGGACTTCTTAAGTTATTCGCTGACCAATGGGACTCCTCTACCTCTGATGCCTGGGTCAGAGATATAGTTAGATTTGGACTCGCGCTGGAGTTTAGATCCACCCCCCAGATTCCTTCATGTCATACCCTCTTTCCAGAGACCCGGTCAAGCGTAATCTCATGGTTTCTGCTATCCAACATCTACTGGATATACGAGCCATCCAACCAGTAGCGACCAACCAACAAGGGCAAGGTTTTTATTCACATCTGTTCGTTGTGCCAAAAAATTCAGGGGGGTGGAGAGCGATATTAGATTTGAAACATCTAAACCGTTTCTTAGTATATCACAAATTTAAAATGCATACCCTCCAATCAATATTACAGGGCATTAGAAAAGGGGACGTGCTCACGTCCATAGACTTGACGAAGGCGTACCTGCACATTGCTATTCGGCCCTCCCATTTTAGGTTTCTGTGATTCTGCTACAATAACCACCATTTTGAATATGTGGCCCTTCCATTCGGATTAACTTCTGCCCCCAGGACCTTCACCAAGGTCCTTGCAGCAGTAGCTGCCCACCTCAGGAATATCCCGGTTCACCTCCAGTGTTATCTTGACGATATTTTGATTTTATCTCCTTCCGCCCATCAGGCAGTCATAGACACTCAGAACACATTATTATCCTGACAAGAGCATGGTTTTTTAATAAATTGGAAGAAGAGTCAATTAACACCTTCGACTCAGTTAATTCATTTGGGGCGGTCATAGATACGGTGGAAGGCAAAGTTTATCTTTCACCAGATAGACTAAATAGCTTTCAAAAATTGGTTAAAGAAATCAGGGCACTTAAGAGGGTGTCCCTAATGACCTGTCTAAATTGTTGGGAAAAATGATTTCATGTATTTCTATTATTCCTTGGGCCCGCCTTAACACTAGATCCCTCCAGTGGTTCCTGCTACCGTACCATGGTTTGCAGACCTCCGCAGCCTCTCGGTAGCCCCCCCTGGAGAATCCCATCAGACAGAATCTCATTAACTCAGGGGCCTCTTCAACATCCTCAATGGTTACAATTGACCGTATGGAGGTTGATCGGAGTGGTTTGAAGAACGAAAAGCTCTCCAACAGAGTTATCGACACTATCTTAGCCACCAGATGCCCCTCAACAATTTGCATTTACAACGCCACATGGTCAGCCTTCTGCAAATGGTGTAGTAAGCTTCAAATTGATCCAGCCTCTCCCTCTGTTGCCCAGATTCTAGAGTTTTTACAGGAGGGACTTGATAAGGGGTTGTCACCTAATACGTTAAAAAGGCAGGTGGCGGGCTTGGCATCAGTTCTCACTCACAAGGGCCTCAGTTCCCTTTCACATCACCCACACATTAGATCTTTCCTTCGAGGAGCCACCAATTTACACCCTCCAGCAGTGCACCATTATCCCACCTGGGACCTTAACAATGTCCTTGTCGCTCTCACTAAGGGTCCTTTCAAACCTTTGAAAACGTCAAGTCTCCAATTTCTCACGTACAAAGTAGTTTTTCTGATAGCGATCACTTCCGCTTGTCGTATCTCGGAAATTGCAGCCCTGTCTGCCAGACAAGATCTCTGCATTTTTCATGCTGATCGTGTGGTCCTTCGTCCCGATCCCACATTTATGCCCAAGGTCAATTTGGCTTTTCATAGAGCACAAGAGCTTATTCTTCCAAATTTTTGTCCGAGACCATCTCAGGGGATGGAAAGACAATGGCATAAGCTTGATGTGAGGTGTGCTCTGTGAATCTATATCAAGCATACAGCAGCTTTCAGGAAATCAGAGGCTTTATTTGTGTCCTTTCAGCCAAATTCTCAGGGTTGCAAGGTTTCACCATCTACGATAGGCCGTTGGATATGGGCGGCAATTGCAAAAACATATCAGACCCAATCTCTGCAGGTGCCTAGCAGCATAACAGCTCATTCAACAAGGAGTGCAGCAACTTCGGCAGCATGGGCCACACAGGCATCAATAACTGAAATCTGTTGGGCCGTGGCTTGGGCTTCCCCATCGCCCTTCATTAGACATTATACAATTGATGTGTTTGCTTCTGCTGAGGCTTCCTTTGGCAAAAGAGTTCTACAAACGGTCCACAAAGACCAGGAGGTGATACCAGACCAGATGGAGTCCCTCCCATAGGACAGGCCAAGCTTTGGTATGTCCCACTACTGGATGCTCTGAACAGCTCATAGGAGAAAGGTCGTTGGTACTTACCTGATACGCCCATTCTCTTTGAACTGTGAAGAGCATCCAGCCCCACCCTTTTTTTTCCATCTGGTGGGGTCCTGTTTCGGCCAATGAACTTTTCTGTATGTGAGGATGAGAGCGCTTTTTTCTCTCGTCTTCGCCAAAACTGGGGAATGCTGAGGAGGAGTCACGTGGTGGAGGAGGAGCATTCTACAAATCAAGCTCAGCCTGTGAATGCGGAGACTAAACACTTCCCACTACTGGATGCTCTTCACAGCTCAAAGAGAACGGGCGTGTCAGGTAAGTACCAACGCCCTTTTTCTTCCGTAACAAGCAAAAAGCTTTATACTGACCTCGATTGAATCTACAGTCACTTTTTAAGAAAAACTTCTTGCTTATCAGGTTTTAGTTAATTTCACACAATGGCAAACTGCATCTGTGCTGAATAAATTGTTATGTCTATTTTAAGAGGGTGTGTTGTTCTGTATTGATATTCTGCTACAAGTCACAACTGACACAAGGCGTGAATCTATTGTGGAGCTAATAAACTAATTAAAATAATTTATGATGTGAACTATGAGCTTTTTAACATAACTTTAAATCATGAATTGTTACTGGAATTTTTTTTTAAAAAATACTGTACTTTATAATGTATTTATAAAAACAAGTTCCATGGTAAAATAATGATAAAAGAAAGGATAGAAAATATTTTATTTCATATTCAGTTTAATATTTGGCAAGAGTAATAATTTTCTGTGTTCCATTTATGTAAACAATAGTACAATAGACATTATATGATTTGGATTTCTTCCACAATAGTGGCATTGATAAATAATTACCATTCAAAAAACTTACAAGAACATCCACAAAAATGAGGAAACAATAGTAAAGCCACTAAACAGCAAAGCTGATACCACAAATCAAAATTAAACTATCATGGCAATTATATGTTTGTTTTAAAAATAGAACTGTATGTCAGCTTTGGCAGCCATACTGAGATTCAATGCTTCCACACTTCCACAAGCCTGAGAAAGTGGGAGAAGGGGTGGATTCAACTGAGTAGCTCTAAGTCGACAAAATAAAATTATTTTGTTCGTTCAAGGTCATTGATTATGGCGCAGGATGAAATAAGGATCTTACTTTGGGACGGATCGTGATTGGGCCATGTGATGTGATGACGGCCAAGGGGGGGATGGATTTGTAGTTTGGAAAATTGTAGGAAGCCCAGAAACTTTCAGATTTGGGATTCCACAGATGTGCCAGTTTATTATTCTAATAAAGGTACTTTTGAGAAATGTTTTTCTCAGAGTTATTGATTGGAATGGAAGTTTGCTGGAACCCTGACACTGTGCACATTGGGAAAATAATTTAGAAGTTCATTGCACTGTCACAAGGATAAGTACAGTAGCTCTTCACTATTCTTTAGAGTTGCTTGACTTTTTTTTTTAGGCTGCCATGTAAATCTGAACAAAGATATGTTACTGTTTTAATAGTCAACTTTTTTAAAACAATGGGATCTCTTTTCCCCAGTTCTTGTGGAAGCATGAAAAAAAAGGGGGGACCCTAAATCTAGTTAATTGCAGAAGAACTGCTGGATTAATGCCAAGCCTGAAGTCCTCTCCCCCCCCCCAAAAAAAAAAAATAAAAAAAAATTAGAAGTCTTCTCAGTCCTAGTAATTGCTACTGTGCTCCATGAGGTTTATTTTCAGGTGTGTGTTTTTAGACCTATAAGCTGAAATCCCATTACTGGCATGATAACTAGAAGTTGGCAGAGATAATTTTTAATATGTATTTTCAATTCACTATTCAATTAACTCTAAAGACTTTTTAAAAAAAATATTTTAATTGTTCCAATAATTGAAGGTCTTCAAGTTAATTATAATGCTGCTTAAAATAAATATAAGAAAAAAGAAAAATTATGGAATGTAATATATTTTTCTCAAAAATAAATCAATTAACTATCTTTCTAAAAAAAATGAAAATATAATAGAAGACACAAAATAGAAGCCCAGAGTTGCTTCAAATCATGAAATGAGTAGCATATAAATTTAATTAATAAGTAAAATCATTATTCCTTTGTAATCTATGCAGTTATAAAGATAAAACCCTTTCAATTTGGCAGGAGCAACCAGTCATGAAGTCATTAGTACCAGCAAGTATAAGCAAAGTAGTTCTTGGAATAATGGATCTAACTCAGTTAAGTCACTTGTGTCCATGGGTTTATGCCAATATTGGGGGCCATTGAGAGGAAAGATGGGAGTTAAAGGAATGAAAAGGTTCTGATCAGGAATTATTTATAGAAAAAATAATTTCTTACATTTATTCTTTGAAAGATGTGGTTGTGATTCAGCTAAGTTTAAGTGCGAATGTTAAACACATACATATTGCAGTCTATACAATTTTAAGGTGTTCCAGCCTTTGTCTGGATGGAATTTTATTTAAAATGAATGCTTAAAATTTGCATTCTGTATTGAAAGGCCAGAAAGAGCAATATATATAAACATTGAATATAATCAGGTTGATCAGTTCTAGTTAGGGGACATGCATAAACGCACCAACATGCCTGCCATCCCTGTCCTATTGTTTCTTTTATTTTTCTTATATGTATCCATGTATTCATAACTATGTTTATACTTATACCGATTATCTTGTAAGCAATTGACAAATAAAATATAATACAAATAAAATAAATAGTTTTAACAGTTTGAATTTTGTTTGGCATAATAATAGAAGACCCACATTTCTGCCTATGTCCAGGTCTTTTTGAATCACTGCACCTCATCTCACAAGTTGTTTTCCTTGTCACATTTCTGTTCTGTGTGACTTAAGTAAATCACAACCAACTAAGGCATTAGGTTGCCCATGCATAGATAAATGGACCACATAATGCATTACTCTGGTATGAACAAATTGTAGAGAAAATATATTGACTGGAATTTATTTTCTTCCCAAAAGCAATATTTTGCCTGCTAAAATTGAACATCTTCATATCTTCCAGATAAATGACATGACCTTCATGGAAATGAGATGCTAAAGATGATCTAGTATAAACTGTTCATCAGCCCTATCGGCTAAACCAGACAGGAAACACAACTAGATTAAGTCAAATTCTATTTTATTGCAAGGCTACATTACAGAATCTTGCAAGTCTGAAAGTACAAACTTCCCACCGCCATTTTTAACCGCCTGATCAGTTGGACCAGGTCCTTCCTAAGTTTCTTTCTTGAACTGTTAAACAACCTCTGACTTTTCCCTCTCTTGTCTGATAGTTTCCTAGGCAGCATCTTTCCTTCCTTCCCCATCCTCTTCCACTCAGACTCATCCTCATCCTCCCCTACCAAGTTCCCAGGGGAAATAGGTTGGAGGCTATAAGAACAAAATACAGCTGTGTCACTTATTTGTACCATCCTGTGTAAATCATCGATTCCAGTTGAGCGACAGCAGTTTCTTTCTCTGTCCTTTAAGCCACTGGGGGTTTCCCTCCTCTCTTGCCTGATCATTTCCAAGGCTGCATCTCTTCCCCTCATTCCTCAAGGTCATTCTCACACACCATTATGGTATTATTCTGTGAAAAATCACAGAAGTGGTCAAAGCTAGAGAAATGTGCTGAACTTGGGAACGAATGCATTTTCCCCCTTTTGGAGGATAGTAGTATAAGAAACAATTTTCAGTTCTGGTCCAAAAGAGTTGCATAGAGGAGATATTCGAAAGCTACTATAAATGTATCTATTAATTATGTGATGACATAAAGGTTTGACAGGAAATTAATTTTCCCTTGCAATTTTATGTCTGTTTACAATTTTTGTTGGGAGTTCATTTTGTATAGATATTGATATTTAGTTGCTTTTAGGCTGCCATTTCTAGGCTGTCATTCAGGCCCCAATTTCTGAATCAAATGCAAAGTAATACAATTATTAAATATCAATACAACCCATAACAAGGAAGAAGAAGGTTGCAAAGCTAAGGTTAAGATGTGTGTGTGTGTGTGTGCGCGTGTGTGCATACATGCACACACACACACACATATACATACATACATATACTGATCCTGATTATGACTAAATTTTAGGATAACACCTAACAGATATCTAGTAGCGCCACACAACACTTTAGCTTGGAAGACAAAAAGATATTTTGGAACACAAACATAATACCTGTTGCAGCTCCTTAAGCCAAATACCTGTTTCTCTCATGGTAGCTTCCTCTTTCAGTACATACACCCAGACATATGGATCAACACTTCTTAAGTAGGTGCTGTTCAGTTACTTCCTCACACATTCATCTCTACACAAGAGTAATATTTCTGAACTGAGGTCCAGGTCCTCTTGCACAAGTGAAGTTGGTGATCTGGTTCATACATGCTAAAACCATAGAACTGTGCTTTTCCATGGTTTTTTTTTTAATAGATCACCATTATCTGGATCCATATATCATGCTAAGCCAAAGCCAAACAAATCACTGTATGACTTAGCAACCAGAAGAGCAAAGTGGTTCTTCAGATGTTACAAAACAACAAACTTGGCAACATAAATGATTAGGGATGCTGTGAGCACTGGTGTTCACAGAAAACTGCAATACCAAAATATCACACAAGCTGTGATCTCATCATACAAATATTTTGTACACACTTTCTGATGCCTTACCCAAGTTCATAAGGCATGGAATTTGCATGATAATATCACATACATTTTGTCATTTGACTCTTCTTGTTTTCCCCTGCAGGTTATAGGGCTGAAGTTTGTAGTTGAGTGACATCTAGAGGCCATACATTATCCATTCAGGTCTAACTTATTTTTCTGTTGAGAGAAAGAGAGAAAAAATAAAGACTTGTGTGGCATCAGGTAAATGAAACTGACAAAGGCTGAAATGATAGATCACATGTTGGACTTTGGCTGAAATGATCTGAATTCACATTCAGGTTTACTCTAATTATTTGTACTTGTTTTATTGGAAAACAGGCAAATATTTGGGATCAAAATTCAGGTAGAGGAATACAAGATGAAATGTTATGCAGATGACAAAATGTTAAGGCCCTGTCACACTGGCCGACGGATGCAAAACGTTTGTAAAAAGGACACAGCGGACGAGAAAAATGTTCCATCTGTTGTTATCCGCTCCCAAAAGGGGAAAAAATTTGCATAACCAGAGCGGATAACACGTAAAGGAACGGATGGGGGTAGGACGCAGGGCGGATGGAAAGCGGATGCGGAACAGAAGCCTAGCGGATGGAAACGGATGAGAGCGGATAGGTCCCCTCTGCGAACGTTTTTTCCATTTTTATGCTTTGTCTGCAAGCTGCATCCGCTTTCATCCTTTCTCCGTCCGTGCTACTAACGCTGCGCGTCTGTTCCACGTCTGTTCCACTTCCTCCCTGCGTCCGTTTACCGCTGGAGCAGATTTGAGTTGCGCGGATGCGCAGCGGATGCCTAGCGGATATAGCGGATGCGTAACGGATGACAACGGATGCAGAACAGATGTCCCCCGTATGCCTAGCGGATGCAGAATGGATGCGTTGGATACATTTTCTGCTCAAAAGTTTTGAGCAGCTCAAAACTTTTTGAGCAGATGAAATGTCAATAGATGGATGCTGGACGGTTAGAGAGGATGAAAAACGGAGGCAGTGAGTACAGAACGGATGCATCGCGTTAACCAACGGATGGCAAGTGTTTCTCTCCGTTTTACATCCTCTTTCCATCCGTTGGTGCAGTGTGACATGGGCTTTAGCTATTAAGCAACCATAGAATTCTATAAGACAGCCGATGAAAATAATCAAATTTAAATTTAAAAAAGAAATAATAACAAGATATTTAATCCCAAAAGAAGAAAAGTTTGTGAAAAGAAAAAGAAACTGGTTTGAGAGAACAAAAAATATCTGTGGAATATATGGGCTTCTGCTTGGGAGGCTTCAACAAATACATATTTCAGAACAATTATAATAAAATATGCAAAGAAATAAAACAAGAACTTGATAGGTAGAAAATCTAAATCTTTCTTGGCTAGGACTTATGTAAAGATGAATATACAGGAAGTGCTCACAACACCCTAATTGGGACTGCTAACTCTTGTCACTCAGTGAGAAATCATGTGTTACAAATGTGCTTTCTAGCTGAAAAGAGACTATTGAGTTTTACACGTTCAGCTTTTATTAAGAGCCATGGTAGCACAATGGTTAGAATGCAGTATTGCAGACTAACTCTGCCCACTGCCAGAGGTTTGATCCTGACTGGCTCAAAGTTGACTCAGCTTTCCATCCTTCCGAGGGCGCTAAAATGAGGACCCAGATTGCTGGGGGCAATATGCTGACTCTGTAAACTGCTTAGACAGGGCTATAAAGCACTATGGAGTAGTATATAAGTATAAGTGCTACTGCTATTATCTCCTGAACACTCCATCCTTTGTAATGCTCAAATGCCTGCTTTCTGTCTTGTATATATAGTATCAAGAACATATTTGATATAGCAGGAAGGAGGGAGGAAGACAAAGCTACTATAGAAGTTTTCTATGAAAAAGAAATAGGTTTTTTTTTTTTGCTCAGAAGAAAGAAACTGTAGTATGATTCAATATGACTACTAAGGAGCAAGTAGGTTCCTAATATTCTTTATAAGAGCTGCAGGATTTTATTTCATTAAATAAAATGCAGGGGAAAAGAACTGCTAGTATCTGTTATGCAATATGATTCTCTCAGAATTACGCTGTAAAATGAATTAATGGAAATCCTTACAAGACTATGCAACAAAACAATATTTGGTGGAAAGACGTAAGAGACAATATAATAAGGCTTGAAATAATAGCAGAAAAATTAATGTCCAGGGGAAAATGCTAGGGTAATTTCATAATTGATTGCTATCGTTTAATCTATTATAAATTACTAGACCGTGTTATGGAAAATGATGCCACCAGAAGAGCATGTCTAACAAAATATAATTGAGTTCATTACAAATTCATCTGTGGTGGCTACTGCTGGTGGGTTATTAGAACCATTTGTCAATGTACCTTTTTAACTAATTGCTTACTTCCTTCTGCAACCACCTTTTTTAAAAAAATATTGCTTATAGAAGACAGATTTTACTTGATCTTCAGACCACAAGTAGATGTTGTTAACACTATATTGGCAGGCTTCCTTTAGCAAAAGAAGTACTGAAGAGATGCTAAAGGGAGAATCAGGTGGAAATCCCTTATTTTATATGAAATGGAATGAGCCTCCATAATATTCCAAGGATTATATGAATTATATGATTATATAAAACTCATTCTATAGGAAAAGCACAGCAATTAAAACTGCATTATATCTACGATTTGCATCTTCCTTTACAGCCTTGGCATAATAATGAGAGAAAGCATTAATATAGTTCGTTCAAACTTTTATCACAACTTATATTTGCACTTCATTTTCCTCCTTTTCTTACATAATTAGACTGTTGAAGACTACAAAGTGGAACTCGTGGGAGTTAGAGGATTCAGAGGAGAAATAATTGTAAATAATTATGCTGATTCTGAATTGAGCTGAGGAGAGTTATTCAAATTAGAGACTTTACAATTAATCAAGTTAGAGACTTTTAAGGGTTCCTTGAAGTTCTACAGTAGGGCAGGGAGGCTACCTAGAGCCTTCCACTTTTTAAAAACTTTATTTTCCATAAGCCCCAATTATCATTGTCAGTTGCAAGAAAATGTCATTATCGTTTCATGAAGCTTACATAAGGTGGATTTTAAAACCAGACAAATATCCTATACTTTGTGCTAATTATAGACCTATTTTGTTAATTCATGTAGATACCAAGATCCTAACTTACAGTAGATTTTATTTTATGTAATTCACCCTTCTCAACCTAGGTTTGTTAAAAATCAGCAAGCATCACATAATCTTCCTTTATTAATATACATTTTGGATGTAGTTAAAAATAGAAAGGACTTTTTAGTCGTTAATACAAAAAAACCTCCCTTGATGCAGGAAAAAAGCACTGCATTCAGATTAAATTCTTAAAACGATGATTAGATATGATTTCCTAATGCATTTTATTGATTGGATTGAAATACTGTATATTATTTACAACCCTCTGCATGAATTATAACAAATGAAATGATTTCAGATTGCTTTGCGTTGTACTGCAACACTTGGCAGGGTTGCCACTTTCATCCTTGATTTTTCATTTGATTTTTAAGTCTTTGGCTATTAACACAAGGCAATCTTCAGATATTGTGGGTATTACTGTGATGGATTGCAAACATAAATTAATAATATTTTAGCAATTGTACATAAGTATTCTTTGTCTAAGTTTATTTGGATAATACAGTATTTTGGAAAGCATTATGGCTCTAAGATTAATTGGGATAAATCTTGCTTATTTTTGCTTAACTTCTAGTGTATCAACACAAGTATATAAAAAGTTGGGTTTTGTGGTTTCAACTGATTGTATGAACATTTGGAGCTTTATATTCCCAAAAATTGATTGTATTATTATATTGAGATTCATAAATATATAACTTTTTGAAAGAATTTTATATGAAGAAATGAATAATACAATGTTTTATTGGAAGGTATAGGCAGAAACTGGTTTATATCTTTAAATCAATCACTATATGATGATTACTTTCAGGATTTTTCTTAACTTAAAATTGAATTTGACCTCCTTGCTTCACAACAGTGGCAGTATTTTCCACACAAGTATGTTTTATTGGCTTAATATGAGCCAAATGCCTTGGCCATTTCAAAAGTACCTGAGATTCTTTCTCCTTTGATGGAATCTACAACAGAAATTAATTCTAGAACTAATCTTTTTAACATAGATATTAATATGTTTATCAATCATAGAGTAAATAATTAGAATCTCTGATAATGCCAAATCAATAATTGTGAGTCCTTAAAAAATGTCAAAGTAGTTTTTTTCCTTCAACGTACATAAGTAGATTTATGGTAAAATATCTAACTGTTAAATGTGGTTAATGTGATGCTGAATTCTATCCCCAAAACTTGGGGCCTGACTATTTATGAGAAATTATGATTGCACTGGACATATTATTCCAGATGTTAAGGATTGGACTTTTGGAATGTGTAATTACCTGTTTTGGAAAAGACAATATTTTCAACGACACATAAGAATTAAAAAAAAATATCTTTTTCTTTGGTATAATTCTCATGCTATTTTACAACAGTAATTGTAAAAATTGTTAAATAATTTTAAAATTCTTTCTACTTGATAACAATATGCTATTATATTTTATTTAAGTGACATGCTGTATATTTAAAAATGTTTTTTATTAAAAAGCAAGGGGATCTTATCAAAAACATTTATAGGGTACCAGCTTGCCTGCTTCTGGCAATGTCAGTTGTAGAAATTCATGTTATCTAAACCCCAAAATATCCCAGTAGTATTTTGGTTGCTTCTTTTCCATGTAAAAATTGGTTTTATTCTCTCCCCTTAATGTAAATTTTGGAATTATCTGGTCTGCAGCAATGTCTGTGCAGCTAAAAAGATCCCACATTTCTCCTGAAGATTTTCAGGAGATCATACAGTGCCCAAAGGCAGAAACAAGCTTCTAACTGTAGCATTTATTTTCACTCATTGTTATATTCTTCTCAGCTCTTTTGTTCAAAGTGTCTTTCTGCTCTCTACCTCCCACTGTACTATGCATATTTATACTGGAAGGGCTTATTTTATTTTATTTTTATTTTTTTAACTTTAAAAACAAAACTCAAAAAAAAGTCATACTTTGGAGTTTGCCTCACAACCCTTGCTGTGAATCTTTCCACCTTTCTGAACCAAAGTATTCTGGCAAAGAAAGGAGAAACCAGTAGGGGATGAAGCTTAGTAGACAAACTGCAAAGGTCTTGTGGACCTTATCTATGAAGGTAAGGACATAATCATAATTGTTTACCACAGAGTTGAAGAGAGATTTCACTGGCAGCAGAGGTGGTATTCAGCAGGTTCTGACCAGTTCTGAAGAACTTTTGAAGAGTTGAAGAGCAGAAATTTTGAATAGTTTTTTCTGTCTTTTGATGCACTTGCTGACTATAAAGACAGACAGAATATCTCTACAAATTCTCCCATACAAAGTTTTTTTTATTGGATTATATTAGGTATCCTCAAGGTAACTCACAGTTATGTCGAGATGCATCTAATGTCCAATTCTTTACATAGTTGAAATCATAGTGTAAAATAATAGTAAGCTTTCTATCCCATATTTCATCCCATAGTAGTAGAGATGCAAGCATGAGGCTGAGTTCAGGCAAGAGTGAAGAAACCTCCCCCAACCTACCAAAGGCCAATTCAGTGACCAATCAGGGTTTCAGATGTGACCACATGACATGGACTACATTTCCCAGGATACCTTAACTCCATTTACCATAATGCATTCCATAAAGGAGACAGCTCTCAATTCCTAACTAACTATCCCAAATCCCATTAACTCTAAACTGTCTGGCCAGCACAGTTTGGAAAACCAGCAAATCCCACCTCTGACTGGAGATTTTACAGTATCCTTCCCCTGCCACACCCACGAAGCCATACCCACAGAACCGGTAGTAAAAAAAATAATAATCCCACCACTGACTGGCAGCCTATTCAAACTATTGTTCCAGAAAACAGAATTAGGATTCCCATGCATTCCAACAGGAATTATATTCTTGACCTTCTTCATATAGTTACATATGTGGCTTTTATTCACCGTGGATTTTCTTCCTGCTTTTTAATTTATTTATGTATTTATTTATTTTCTTTGCATGTATGAGAAAACAGGTATAAGTATGAACATAACATATAAACATATAAGTATAAACAGGTATAAATATATACATAATAAATGAGCATAAATAAATAGATAAATGGCAACAGTAGGACAGGGACAGTAGGCATGCTGGTGAGCTTATGCACGCCTCCTTACAAACCTCTTAGGAATGGGCTGAGGTCCACGTTAGACAATTTAAAGTTAAAGTTAAGGAGTCAGGTAGTGAGTTCCAAGCATTGACCACTCTGTTGCAGAAGTCGTATTTTCTGCAATCGAGTTTGGAGCGGTTTACTTTAAGTTTGTATCTATTGTTTGCCCATGTATTATTGCAGTTGTATTATTGTGGTTTTTCAAGCAGGGCTTTTTTTTCCCCCAAACAATTTGGTGGCAGCAAGACCCATACAAGCCAGATCCAAACAAATTTTGATTTATCTCATTGTGGGAGTGGAATTAGTAAAAGGAAACTCATTTTTGATTTTCCTAGTTCCAAATTTATCCATATTACTAGCTACTCCTATAGCCAGGAGAACTCATGCAGATAAAATGATGCTGTTACTCTCCTTGGGAGTTCTATTATGGTAGAAAGGAGGCAGATGAGGTTCAGAAGATGAACTCTTGGTAAAACTATTCTTTTCATAATATAACTCTTTGTTAATAATGATTGACTCTGAATCTCAGCAAAGAATTTTTAAAAGCTTAAAAAGGTATGCAATTAACACTTTTATAGTAGTTTATTTTCACCAGCAACTTTCCTGATTATTCACTGAATGGTTTGCTGTTCTGACTCTCTCCTTCCCTCTTTGGGTTGCTTTAAACCACTCCAGGAATTTTGATTATTTTACTCATTAGACACTTAATTCAAATGCTATTGTCTTTGTCTATAGCCCTGGTTCAACATAACGCTATCCTACTAACTTTAGCAATCTATAAGACTAAACTCAGGCAGCCAAAAAGAAAGAAATGATTGTTTTGATGATGTTACACAATTTCTTCCTTCAGCATTGCACAATCTAAGTGGAATTCAAAAAGCCGAAGTGGCAGTTAACTGACACGCTAGCCTTCCTTTTTGATAACTTTTAATGCAAAGGGAGATGTTTAGAGCCAGGGAAATCTTTTCTAAGTAGAATTTTGTCAAGAGCTGTGTAAGTGGCTTCCATTAAATTACACCAAGCTGTGATTTGCTGAATTGAGGTGTGGATTTCCTTACATGGATTGGAAAGGGAATTTCGGATTTGCACAAATGGTGGAAGGAGGGAAGGAAAGGAAAGAAGGAAGAAAAGGAACGAAAGAAGGAAAGGAAAGAAGGAAGAAAAGGAAAGAAAGAAAGAAAGAAAGAAAGAAAGAAAGAAAGAAAGAAAGAAAGAAAGAAAGAAAGAAA
>BLBF01018489.1:0-16171 GCA_015471245.1 Laticauda colubrina
CTCTCTCTCTCTCTCTCTCTCTCTCTCTCTGTGTGTGTGTGTGTGTGTGTGTGTGTGTGTGTATGCCTCTCTGGGCCTCTCTCCCTCCCACTCCTCCCCTAGGAAGGAGGCAATGACACAGCATTTGGAAAACCATGCCAAAAAAGCTGCAAGGGACTTGTCCACACAGTTGCCAGAAGATGAAAATTGACTACAAGGAACCTCTCTCCATTCCTCAGGAATTAAAGGAACTGGATTTACCAATTTTTGAACTGCAGTGGACTACGTGTGAAATGTTGCAGGCATGCTCAAATAGCACAGGGTCAGCTTGCACATGAAGGGCCAGATGTAGAGAACAACAAGGCAGAGTTGGTGGGTGGAGTTAAGTCGTTATGTTCCCATAAATGGTCTAAATCGAACTCATGTTGAATTCCATTATCCCTTATCTGGTGCCAGTTTAATACTGAACTTAACTTAATTAGATTTTGTGTGTAGGGTTGAGTAATAAATTGTCTGAACTGCAACTTTACACATGATCCTGACCATATGCATGGTCCTGACCTTGTGCCTGATGTGCCCCAACAGAAGCAAAGGACTTGGGAGGGGAGCAGTATGAACATCACTCTCTCTCTTTCTCTCTCTCTCCCTCTCCCTCTAACACACACTGTGTGTCTGTGTGTGTTGGGTGGTCTTTTGCCTTACCATCTAGGCCATGGACACAGATCACTAGGTGAATCCCATCTTCCAAATTTTCTTCCTCTTCCTCTGGTGGAAAATATGGGATATCAGAAGCTAGTATGGACAAGTCACTGTACAGAAATCCTTCAATCTTCAGTTCCTTTTTAAACGTTTCTTTGGCCTGATAGAAACTGGAGAATACACCAATAAATCACAGGCTGAACAATCGGTAGGATGTAACTACTTCGACCATTTGGTTAATTACGATAGATATCTCAGTGGCGGAGAAGCAGGACTTATTTAATTGTTCAAATCTGAATGCAAACACCATTCCTTAAATTCCCACATTTAGGTGCCATATCAATTCAGCAGTGTCAAGAAACACAGCCTATTTCTGCTCTTGTTTATGATAAATGGAGGCAAGTTATATAAAGGAACCTCACAACTTTTAGGAAGGATACACTTCAGAAAACCCTGGAAAAATCACAAAAGATGAATGAGAGGCACAAGGGTGTATTGATGTACCCACTGATGCTGCTAAGAAGCTTCTAAAGGGGCACCACCTATATGTTGCATTCCTATTCACATGGATCCTATGGAAAGGTAATATGCTTGATGATCACATGGTTAAAGATTTTTTTAATGTGTTTCACAACCAAGCTCAATGTTTCCATAAAACCATTGCAAAATAATACTCAAGGATTAGAATTGAGGAAATAGACTTTTCCTACCATTTTTTTCAACAAGAGGAGGGAGGGAGGGAAGGAAGGAAGGAGATGTGAGAGAAAAAGGAGGGAAAAAAGGGTACTATATGTTTACATTTGATCTCATCTTTAGGATCTGTTACTGTGCAAATGTTCAGCATATCAATATTTTTATCAAACATATATTCCTATGTATCCTATGGAAGAGTAATTTGCCCTGGTAGTCTCAAGGTTAAATGATTCTTTCCCTGTGTTTCACAACCAGATGCAATGTTTCTATAAAAGCATCACAAAATAATACTTGACTTTTCCTTTCATTTTTTTTTTTCAACAAGAGGAGGGAGGGAGGGAGGGAAGAAGGAAGGAAGTGTAGAAAGTTAGCACAGAAGGAAGGAAGGAAGGAAGGAAGGAAGGAAGGAAGGAAGGAAGGAAGGAAGGAAGGAAGGAAGGAAGGAAGGAAGGAAAATACTACATGTTTACATTCTGTATCATCTTTACCACTTTAGGATCTTTACTGTGCAAATGGTCAGCATATCAACACTTTTATAAAACTTTTTTTTTTAAAGTCAATCCTTACTTGAGCATTTGTTCATTGTCTTCTTCTCCCACTTTACTAGATTCACAAGAGATCGCCCCAAAGGACCCTACTGGTTGGTGAGTGATAGGAGAAGTGACCTGCTTGGAGGACAAGACAGTCAGTGGAGGTGTCTCTTTGAGAACCGAAGAAAAGGGCAGACAAGTAGCCGTGCAAGAAACAGATAAATTAACTATCTCCATGGCCTTCTTACTCTCAAGCACCAAGGTCTCTGGCACCGCAGAATGAAACCCCGTGCTATTTGCTACGATCTTGAGATCTCTTTTTTTCAGCTCAACGTTGCATGATCCACGCTCAGATCGGTTATCCAGCTCAACTTTCTGTAAATGTGTGACTTCTCTACCACAGGTTATAGTGTTGTTGCTGACCAAAGAGGGAGGAGAGTTCCCCTCGGCAAAGTTCAATTCATATGCCAAGTCTGTTGAGTCTGGATTGGTGTAGCAAAATTCCATCATCTCGTTCTCACAGTGGGAGAAGGCATAAACATCTGTGGCATGCAAATTGTGGTCATGACTCAAGTTTGCATCTTCATGGTAGACATCCAGATTAGAAGCATTCATATCCAAATAATCATTGGCTGTTTCTAAACAGTGATCTTCTCTTCCCTTTGGCAACTGGTATTCTACTTGAGGTAGTGGTCCCCCTGTGGCCTCCAAATTACAGTCATTTTCAGGGAAGCTATTAACACTTCTTTTTAAGTTAGCAGTATTAGAATCAGATTTGGGGTGTTCCATCAAAGCACTGGGCAGCTGAGGTCTTCCATCCCGGCAGGCAGAAATATTTCCCACTGAGACCATTCTGGCATTTCCGATTTCCACATACTGCCCACCTGAGATGTTTTGGTCAGGTTTGGATGTATCCATGATTTCCGCAGGTTCCTCAGGACTGCTGATCTGAGGAGCAGAGATTGATTTTGTCAACTTGTTGGGCTCCACTTCTCTTTCTTCTTCCTCATAAGGCAAGGAGCTAATAGACGTAAGGGAGGCTTGTATGCCATTAGGCAAGCTGGTATTGCTTTCTGTGTGTCCACCTTCCAGGGAATTCCAGTGGGCTGCATGCCTTTTGACAAGCTGGTGAAGGATCTCTCGATCCCCAGGCAACTCCAAAGCTTTGCTCTTTGCATCAGACCAGGCCACCGAACTGGGTTCGCTTTCGATTCCCGAGTCTGAAATTATGGATAAAGATCTCTTCATAACCCCTGAGGTTGAGACCTCTTCGTGCTTTTTCATGTTATGCTGCTTCAGAGGTGACTTTGACTCTTCAACAACTGTTTTTGGGTTTGTTGGAATGGAGTCGAAATTATTAATTAGGCCAAATGCCCTCTGAGTTTTACTACATTGATCTACCAGTGTCTCAGTGAACATTGGTTTGTCATAAGCAAGAGTCGATTTACAACAATCCCTTTGAGATGCTTGGCTCAAACGAATCCCATCCACATGTTTAGGAGGTTCAAAATTGCCAGTGTCACACTGAACATTCATAACAAGCATTGTTTGATTCTGGTGAGTGGTCTTAAACACTGGGTCCATATCCAAGTATGGCACCTCTGTGGCAAGCCTATTATGGTTTTCTATAAAGCTCATCAGTCCCTTAAAGTTTTTTGAAGGATCTTTCAGGAGATCTGATGGCAAGCTAGATATAACATTGCTTTCCAGGTCTTTCTGAGTGATGTAGGGCTGGATATTGCCGTTCATTGTATATACCTGAGTCATGGACTGGACCTTGAAATTCTTGCCTGTACAGGAGTCACCTTTTGAATAGCTAAAAGGAAACATCAAATTTCTATTTATCCTATCAGTATGAATAACAAAAGGAATGCTGTCCTCCTTTGCTAAAGCAATATCGTTTGAGGAACGTTCTTCATTTCTGTCAAGGTCCACTTGTGAATTGTCCACTGCAGAAATCATGTAGTTTGACAAAATGTCTAACTGAACTGAAAAGGAAAGAAAAATGGAACCATTAGGCACCAATAATATGACACCGACAGAGGAAATCTTAATACCAAGCCCAAATGAGATTACTATAAAGATATGTGTCAACTCTGAAGCAAACCTGGCTGAAGCCATCTTGTGCTGCCTCATAGCTGCCATGAAGCCTGAGAGGGGGAAGGGAAGGGGGAAGTAGATAGCTCAGCTACAGTCAAAACAAAAAGTTTTCCTTTGGAAACCAAGGCCATCACAACAGGTGGATGTTGAAGGAGGAGAGGAGCCTGTCATCCCTCTTCATTGGACAAAGTGACTGGTGACACCTAAGAGGTTTTTTTTTTTTTTTTTTACTGTTTAATTAGTGAAAACCATGGGAGCTGTTAGAGTTGGTTTTCACTGGCTGTGCTGATATGATATATCCAATAAACATGTTCTTTAAGAAATTGACTGCCTCAGAGTTCTGCTTTCAATGGGTGCATTACTCGGAACCCTGACATTAGAATTTAGATGACCTCCTTTCTCAGTCTAGTGATTTTTGGGGTCTGACATTCACATGTCCAAATGTACTTTAGCAATCAATGTCAAATGAGCATAGATTAACTCCAAGATTAACACCAGACCATCAATCAAGAAGCAAAAAATCCCCAGATCAAGGAACTACCAAACAAGCTAACAGTAAACAGCCCAACCAAAGAACCCCTATGACCACTCCCACCAACACTGGCAGAGCAATCTCCTGGAATGTAAATTGAGAGCAAATCCTACTTCCTACTAGCACTGATGATGTTATCTAGTTTGATAATAAAATGTATGCAAGAAAACAAGCAAGCTCAGACAGCCCCAAGGACCATTCACTGCCATCTTGGCATACAAAACTGTGAACTATAACTCACAATTTCCTTCACTGTGAGCCAGGCAAGCTTGAACTGGTATGAGTTGTGTTCTGTATGGAACTTGGAAGGCTCCAAGTTCACTATTCTGATTGGCCGAAAAGGCCATTTGTGGATTGGCTGTTAGAGATCCAATCCAGTTAACCTGTCAAACAGCGGGAACAGTTAGTGGTGTCATTGGCCACAAGCCGCGGGCAAGCCGCTATAAAAAGGGATGCTGCGGCTTGGGATGTTGTTCCGTTACTATTGCCTCGCGAGTTTAATAAAAGAGTTTATTGTTGGAACCCGGTCTCACGCACTTCTTTCCAGATGGAACACTGACGACGAAGGTGGGATCGTCGTAGAAGAGTGAGACTGAAGCACGCGGCGATCTGAACTGTGAGAGAGAGAGATGGCCGGTAACAATGCGCCGCCCGCATCATTCAATCCTGATGAGGAGGATTGGGAATCATATATTGATCGCTTTCTTATTTTTTTTGAAAGCAACGAACTGCAGGAAATCTCTTACCAGAGAAAGAGGGCTGTCTTCCTTACACACTGCGGACCAGCCATCTTTAAAATGGCTAAAGTGCTGGCTAAACCCAGAGATGTCAAACAGATGACTTGGCCTGGGCTGAACAGAATGGTCCGAGCACACTACGCACCTGTGGTCTCCAACTTGATAAAAAGAAATGAGTTCCAAAAGAGGGACCAGAAGGAAGATGAAACTGTCGGAGATTTTGTAGCAGTCCTGAGACACATTGGAGGAGCCTGCGAGTTCCAGAACATGGACGAGGCCATGAAGGACCACGTAGTCCTCTGGTTGAAGGACTCTACCCTTCAGAGCAAGCTCCTGAATAGACCAAACATAACTGTGGCTGAGGCCATTGCAGAGGCAACCACTGCCGAAGCAGCAAAGAAGTCAGCAGCCACCATGTGCCAGATGAATGCGATCCATGATCTGCAAAACCAATCCAGAGAGAAGAAGGCAGAGGGAGGAAAGAAACAGCCCACAGCAACAGCCCACTACGAAGATCTCGAATCCCAGAGCGATACTGAGGACAAAAATGAAGATGTCCATAGACTTCAATCAGACAAGAAATGGCACGAAAGGAGGAGAAACCAGCAAGAGTTTAAATGTGCGGGATGCGGGGGCAACCAACTGCGAGCTGAATGCCAGTTCTTTGATGCAATCTGTAGGGCTTGTAACAAACAGGGGCACATTGAAAGGGTCTGCTGCCACAAAAAGAGCTATAGTCCAAAAAGATGTGGCAGCACCCCCACTCCCCACCCCAGACATGAAGAAAGTCAAGCTGGAAGCAGATGGAACCAAAGCAAAAGAACCAGTGACAGAGAGGAAATGCATCAGACAATCACCATCGGAAATGCCAGGACAGAAAATGGGAAGATGGTCCAGATAGAGGTGAGCATTGAAGGGAAGCCCTGTGAGATGGAAGTCGACTCAGGGTCTTTCCTATCTATGGTATCCTGGAATACCATCTGGCGCCTGATACTGGACATTAAACAAAAAGAATTACAGAAACAAAGACTAATTTTAAAAGACTACCAGGGAAATCGAATTCCGGTAGTAGGTCTAGGACATTTCCTCATTGAATTCAAGAACCATGCCAAAATCTTGCCTCTGACCATTGTTGACCGTGATCACCCTAGTCTGCTAGGGTTCGAATGGTTCGTGCCCCCGGGAATCGGGATGACTGGGATCAACTGCATTGCCTCAGCTAACTGGGAGGAGAGCCTGCTACAAGAATTCCAAGATGTTTTCGACAGGATCCTAGGCAAGTACAAGGGGACCCCAATTTCATTTAGCCTAGACCTGAAAATAGCCCCCATCCGTTTAAAGGCCAGATGCACCCCGTTTGCTTTAAAACCAAAAATTGATGAACAACTGAACAAATTAATAGCTCAAGGGGTGTTAGAGCCAATTGACCATGCCAGGTGGGAAACACCCATCGTTACTCCTGTGAAACCAGATGGGTCAATGCGCATCTGCGGAGACTATAAGGCAACCCTGAACCATGTGTTCCAACAAAGTGCATACCCAGTACCGGTAGTGCAACATTTACTGCACTCACTAGGGGGAGGAAGAATTTTTTTGAAGCTTGATCTTGTACAGGCGTATCAACAACTACCTGTTGACCCCATTACCGCAGAGGCACAGACTATTGTGACACATAGAGGGGCATTCAAGTGTAACCATCTCCAGTTCGGCATTAGCGTTGCCCCAAGCGTGTTCCAAAGCCTCATGGAACACCTGTTAAATGGAATCAAGGGAGTCATCCCTTATTTTGATGACATTCTGGTCTCAGCAAAAAACACCAACCAACTAGAGAACAGATTGAGGGAAGTTTTAAGAAGATTTAGAGACGCAGGCCTCAAGGTAAAATGAGAGAAATGTGATCTAGCCACCAATCAGGTCGAGTTTTTGGGCTATTTAATCAATGAACAAGGCAGAGACCCCACCGAAAAAAAAATAAAGGAAATCAAAGACACTCCTAGACCTAGGAACAAAACTGACCTTCAAGCATTCCTAGGTCTCATAAATTTTTACAATGTGTTCCTGCCCCATAAGGCAATCATAGCAGAACCCCTACATCAGCTGCTAGATAAAAAAACTACTTGGACATGGGGCCACCGGGAACAGGCAGTATTTCAGGGTATCAAAGACCTATTAACCTCTAACACCATTTTAATCCAGTATAGCAATACCCTACTCTTGACGGTCACCTGTGGTGCACTGCCTTTCGGGATTGGCGCCATCCTGAGCCACAAGCTACCAGACCTCAGAGAGGCACCGGTCGCTTTTTATTCAAAGACGCTTTCCAAGTCAGAATGCAATTACAGCCAACTCGACAGAGAAGCCCTTGCAATCATCGCCGGAGTCAAAAGATTCCATGAGTATCTTTACGGTAGAACTTTTTCGATCATCACTGATCACAAGCCCCTTTTGGGAATCCTAGCAGGCAACAAGCCAACCCCAAACATTCTGTCACCTAGAATGACGAGGTGGTCTGATTTCGTCGCTGCCTACTTCTACACGCTGATTCATCGCCCCGGAAAAGCCATCACACATGCCAATGCCCTGAGCCGTTCCCTGCTGCCCATCACATAAGAGGGTGTGAACCATCTCCACACTCCAACTAGAGACCTGCCCGGACCTGCCGCTAACCACAGCGGACATCACGAGAGCCACTGCTAAAGATCCTTTGACAGCGCACATATTAAATTGGGTAGGTAAGGGTTGGCCAGAGGAGAACAAAACTGAGTCTATTAAGCCATTTCGCACCCGACAAACCAAACTGTCTATAGAAAAAGGTTGCATTTTATGGGGTGACAGGGTGATTATACCAAACAGTCCCCAGGAAGATGTTCTGTGCATGTTGCACGAGGGACACCCGGGCATAGTCAAAATGAAAGCCCTGGCCAGGAGTTACGTCTGGTGGCCAGGGCTGGACAAAGACATTGAATGTTGGGTGGCAACATGCCACGACTCAAAAATCGAGGCCTACCTTCCCACAGGCACCTGTCAGAGAATGGGAACCTCCCCAGGGTCCATGGTCTAGACTACATATTGACTTTTCTGGGCCGACAAAGGTGAACACCTTCCTAATAGTTGTGGATGCCTACTCGAACTGGTTAGAAGTCATCCTTATGGCTTCCACAACCACCGAGGCAGTAATGAAACAGCTAGACAAACTTTTCACTACACATGGGCTGCCTGATGTACTGGTGTCAGATAATGGGCCCCAGTTTACAGCGTTAGCATTCGAACAGTATCTGGCTGCCCAGGGTATCCGACATGCTTTAACAGTGCCGGCCTATCCGGCTGCAAACTGCAGGGCTGAACGCATGGTTTGGTACACTAAGGAGGGCCTAGATAGAATGGACAAGGGGGGCGTGCAAGACAAACTAAACCAACTACTAACTCTACAGCATATTACCCCTCGCAGCACAACCAACAAAAGTCTAGAAGAACTCCTAATGGGTAGGAAATTACATTCCTACCTAGACAGACTGCACCCCACTTACACCTCGGACAACCCCCCCGACTCCTCCAGCAAATACCGAACTTTTGAAATTGGTGACCTGGTCTATGTGAGAAATCTCACCGGGGAACTGCTTTGGCTTCCAGCCACAATCACCCAAATTACAGGCCCCCAGTCTTACCGACTACTCCTAGACGATGGTAGAGAATGGAAGCGGCACATAGACCAGCTTCGTTCTCACAATCTCGAACAAAAAAATACCACAGAACCAATAAAAATAAGTATTGACTAAAAACAACCGGAAGGGGGGGAAATACAAAATAATAAAAAAGGGAGAGACGAATCTCCCATAATAAGACAACAAACACTACAAAAAGACTATCTAACAAATCAAAAAGAACACTCATGGTTAGATGAACCCCAAATGAGAAGTCCGGGAGCAGGAGAATGAAGCAAGGCCTTCCTGGAAGGAAACAGCCAGGCCAGCTCAACCAACTCGGTCAAGCCAGGAGGGAGCAGCAGAGCCATCTCAACCAGTCCGAGAGACTCAGGTGGGAGCAGCAAGGCTGACTCACCCTTCCAGGAGGTTCCATGGAGAAGGACCAGAGAGACAGCGATCCTGTCCGAACCGCTTGAAGACCACGCCGAGACTGAGCTGCGCAGGTCAACCAGGACTAGAAAAAGCCCCACCTACCTGCGTGACTACGTGATGCACGTTGGACTAAACCAAGGGGGAAGGGATGTTATATATGAAACTTGGAAGGCTCCAAGTTCACTATTCTGGTTGGCCGAAAAGGCCATTCACGGATTGGCTGTTAGAGAACCAATCCGGTTAACCTGCCAAACGGCGGGAACAGTTAAAGCGGTGTCATTGGCCACAAGCCGCGGGCAAGCTGTTATAAAAAGAGCTGCCGCGGTTTGGGCTGTTGTTCCATTACTATTGCCTAACGAGTTTAATAAAAGAGTTTATTGTTGGAACCCGGTCTCATGCGCTTCTTTCCAGACAGAACAAGTTGTGTTTTAGCTTCTTTTTCCTTGGCTTACATACATGCTAAGCCTTCTTCAGTGTTCTGCAAAATGGCTAACTCTTCTTTAATTTGTCCTGTTTCTCTTGAAAAAAAGATCAAACATCTGCACGTGCTCATTGAAGCAGGACTCAGGAGATAGACACATTTCTGCCACTTGATCAAGTGAACTGGCCGTGAAATTTTGTTCATGTCTCCTCCACAATGTTTTGTGGATCATCAGATCATTCCTAGGAGGTATAAAAAGTTCCAAGGAGACCCCTATCCTATTGTGAATGAGCAAGAGGTTTTGCATCCAAAGGCACTTTCCCCAAATTAAAAGGTGGGTGCAAGTTTGTGAACCCCTTCCTTACAAATTACAGAAAGAGGACATGATCAGATTAGCTCAGCCATGGACAGAAGATAATATGCCTATATTGTTTTGCACCAACTCAAGGAAGGTTGGGGAAGAATAGGGAAAGGATCAGCTTCAGAAGGAATTCCTGAGATATACAAGGATACCACAGTCAATCAAGAGACTGCCAGCTATTGAGTTTTGCAAGCATGGTTGTGCGAGAATACAGTTACAGTTCTAATAGTTTCAAAGAAGGCAATTCCAGTTCATGAATGATACTGGTCCCTGTACAATATATATATATATAAAATATATATTCTCTCCCTCCCTCGCTCCCTCCCTCTCTCCCTGTCTCTGTCTCTCTGTCTCTCTCTTTCCCTCTTTATCTTTTCCATCTGTCTGTCTGTCTGTCTGTCTGTCCGTCCCTCCCTCCCTCCCTCTGACATTTTTCTCACTTTTTGTACAACTATCTTTAATTCAATGAAATTTGGGGATGTAACCCCCCCCCCCCAAAAAAAACAACCCTCAGGCATAAAAAACTAGATCCTATTCCAGGCCCTGTTGACTTTGAACTAAATATTGCTTCTTGTCCTGAGTGGAATAGTGTAATTGCACATAAACCATAATTGCACAAAAAAAACCAAACCTATAATTGCACCTAAAATCATAGTGCAGGAATACAAAAGAAAGCATCCTTGACAGATGGTCATATAGCGTTCCCATAAACATATCCGGGGAATAGGATCTGGATAATTGCTTTCACTGTTGAGCAGCTCTCACTCTTAAAAAAAAATCTTCCCAGTATTAACTTAGAATCTGCTTTCCTGTGACAAAAATCCATGGTTCTATGTCTGGAATTCTAGGATGACCGAAAATCTCCTTGCTTCCTTTGGGCATTTTTTTTCCTTTGTAATCATGCACAAGATTCCCTGTCAGCTGTTGCTTTATGCTTGCTGTGTTTTGTCATGAACTGTGGGGCAGGAGGGTTGGAGAGTGGAATGCTTGGGGAAGCAAAAGTAAAGACGGCACCTCCTTGAGAAGCTGTCTCAAGGCCATCAAGCTGGAAGAAGGAGGGAGCCCCATACCAAGCTGTGCCTGGACTGACCATTATGAAAATGTCTCACATGGATTTGATTGGTTACAGTGGGTTGGACAGCAAGAGTCAGTTAAGGGGGGAGTAGAACAGAGGGATTTTGATGTGCAATTCTTAGCTCTGACTAACTATCAGGCTGCCCACAAGTTAAATCTCGAATAGAAATGATTCTTGGCTCCATTTGTTGAGAAAAGTAGAGTTTTAAGCAGCCTGACATTCCCTATAGACAGGTAGAACCAAGCACATTTCTCTGTCAATACAAATATATTTGTAGCTCAGGGTTGAAATGAGGGGTTCTTGGTGGTCTCTGAGCTTGTTTGTTTTCTTGCAGATGTTTCATTACCCAAACTAGGTAACATCATCAATGCTAGTAAGGAGTGCTGTTTGTCAGTTTATATCCTGGTGACTTGCTTGTCTATGTGGGTGTGGGGAGGTCTTAGAGATTATTTGGTTGGACTGTTTGATGTTGGCTTCTTTTGGCAGTTTCTTGATTGGGGAATTGCTTATTTGATTGTTGGTCTGAAGTTAACCTTGGAATTAAACTATGTAGATCTAGCTGCTGATTCCTGGTGGATAGGTGCTGAAGTCTTTTTGTTCTCTTTTGGGCTGCTTGATTGCCTCTTTTGCATTGCCTATAGAAGTTGTTAATGTCCATGTTTCTATTGATGGCTGATTTGTTAGAGTGCTAGACTTCTAGAAGTTCCCTGGCATTTTTGGACTTGGCCTGGTCTAGGATAGTCACATTTTTCCCAATTGAAACTATGGCTAAATCTGTTTATATGTTGTGAAACTAAAGAATTTTCATCATGTCTTCTGAGCATCAGATGGACTCTTCATCTCTCTCACACACAGTTGGCTTTCTTGTACACGTGGCTTGACAATTCAGTCTCAAAAATAGCAGTTCTTAAGTAACTGCAGCATTTCACAGATCAGAATGGTTCATTGTGTTCATTCATTTTAACAGTTAAAGCTCCCAGAAATGAAATTGAATTCCTATCCCTGCCCACCTTGATAAGGGAAATCAACATATCGGTCCTCAAAGATAATTGGTAGCGTGCTCCAGTCTCCATCAATGTCCAGGCATTCTACAGGAAGAGGTGGCATGCGGGTCAAATACTCAGAATATCGAACTTCGGTTGAAATCTGGTTGTGATGCTGGATGCTGTTGGGAAGGAGATGGAGAAAATCAAAATGTAGCTTTTCATCATCATCAGTTTTTTTTCCCTTTATTTTGGGGAGAGGAATATTTCCCTCTTCACTGATTAATAATCAATAATCCCATAGTTAATTGTTTCTGAAGATGACAGTTCTATTGGAAGTTAAGAAATGAATAGAGAGTAACAGGGATGAAGTAATGAGATAAAAAAAAAGGACTTCACACTTTCAATGGAAGCTCTGCCATCTTTTCCATGGAATGCACATAATTTAGGAACCAATTGTAGGAGAAGAACAGGCAAAGTCTGTGGTGGAATCAAGAGAAGAATCAACCTAGAGTGTCCCAAAGGTCATTTTCCAAGAGGCAACTGGATTTTCTGGATTTTCTTTGAAGACAATTTGCTTCTCATCCAAGAAGCTTCTTCTGCTCTGCCTGGATAGTGGGGAATGGAAGGATTTATACTCTTTGCAGACAAAGCTGGTCACTTCCATTCTTTTAGAGAGTTGTTGAGGCCACTTGAAGGTTTGTCTCTGTCCTCAGTGTCACCTGAGTGGTGGTAATGGATATGGAGTCTTCTTGGGACTGTTGAAAGGACTGTGTTGTAGACTGGAGATAGATGATGTTATATACGTTCCTTTCTTTTGAGAGAGAGCTGTTCAGTTTTGACATAGATGGCCTCTTTGACCCCTCTTTGACCAGCAACTGTCTTTGTCCAACTCTCTGTCCAACTCTCTCTCTGTGGGCTTTGCTGTCTTCAAAAGGGTGGGATTTGCCATTTAAATGCAGATGGACTTCTGAATCTAGCCCTGATCGGTTTGTTCTCCCATGTTATGCCCTGCCTTTATGAAGTGGTTGTTTTGTTTCCCCTATGTACAGATCTGACCATCATACTGCATATACCATATCTCTCAACAGAGAGGGGGGAGGGATACGACATTATCTATCTCCAGTCTACAACACAGTCCTTTCAACAGTTCCAAGAAGTCTCCATACCTATTTGCACTACTCAGGTGACCCTGACAACACAGATAAACCTCCAAGTGGCCTCAATGACTTTCTAAAAGAGTGCAAATGATCAGCTGTCTGCAAGGAGTATAAATCCTTCCATTCTCCTACATCCAGTCAGAGCTGAAGAAGCTTCTTGGATGAGAAGTGAAACATCTTCAAAGAAAAACCAGAAAGTCCAGTTACCTCTTGAAAAAAGCACCTTTGGGACAACCATGACCTGGATGACTGAGAATCTCCATAGACAGTCAACCTAGAGTCATTATGTTCCCACAAATGGTCCAACCTCTCTTGAATTCCATTGACCCTTACCTAGCTCAAACTTAGTGCTAACTTTTAGTTGACCAGATTCTTGGCATGCACAATAAATCAGCTTAACTGGCATTTAATGTGTGATCCTGCTTCTTATTGCCTGGTATCAATAGATTAATTTAAAGCAGAGATAACTAACATTTGGGCTGGCTAAGCATTATGTTTAGTATTTTTGGAGGGGAGATGAAATGTAGATTAAAATGATTTTTCACTTGTTTTTGTTCTTTAAATATTACATCTAAGGCAGGGGTGTCAAACTCACATCATCACCATGGCATTATGTGATGTATTGGGACTTTTTTCCCCTTTGCTAAACCAGGCATGGCCATGGTCAGTACATGATGCATCTAGCCCATGGGATGGGAGTTTGACAGTCCTGGTCTAAGGTAGGACTTCAGAGAAATGTTTAAATAATGTCTACCCCAAATTGTAGAACATTTCAGGTTCAACTTTAGGGAGCTTCTTGTGAACTTTTGCTGTGTCTCCTCTTCAGTTTATTCTTATTAAATAAGACTAAATAGGTACCAATTGTGCAAAAGTTTCCAAAATTTCCCCCCATGTCCCATTAAACAATCAATGAATCTTATATGATAGAATGTGGAGCTTGGTGGTGACTATCTCAAGAGAAAGCCATAGAGAAAAGAAATACAAGTCTCTATAGCATCTCTCGCTTTGATCCCTCTGTCCAACAGCTCTTCAAGGCATCATTCACCACTCATCATTCCCTTGTTTGCCCTCAACCATGAAGTGAAGATGGAAAGAGGAGAACTTCACACATTCAGTGGAAGCTTTACTCTGAACCAGTTATTCTCCCCTAGATGCAAAACCAAAATTAAGCCACCAGGGCCTTCTCTGTTTCAATAAAGGACAATATTTATAGCTCAGGATAGAAATGTGGGATCCTTGGTGCTCTCTGAGCTTGGTTATTTTCTCACAGACATTAACCAAACTAGATAACATCAACATCATTATCACTGGGAAATGAAATATCTGCAAGAAAACAACCAAGCTCAGAAAGTATAAAAGATCTCTTATGTGTTTCTTAAAACCTCTTGCACCAATTCTCCCTGAGAAAAAATAAAGAACATTCACATTTAATTGGGGGTGGAAGAGGAGGAGGAGGAGGGGGGGGAGGGGAAGGGAAAGGGGAAGGGGAAGGGGAAGAAGAGATGTGATGTGGTAAAAAGAAAGTGAAAATTACATACAGACTCTCCTGGAAAGTTGTTACAGCACATTTTTGATGCTCTGCATAAAAGAAGGCCTCCGAAAATCTCTTCACCTAGTGGAGAAACATATAGCAATGCATATCATCTTCAAAGCAAGCTGTCCTGTCTCATGCAACTAATCCACCTAGAATCAGAGTCAAATGTTGTTGTCACTTGCCTCTCTGTTGTTGTTTTTTTTTAATTAAAAAAATAACTGTTTCAATAAAGGACAATATTTAAATATTAGCTAAATTATTCTGTTGGAATCAGTCTTTAACCTGACTTGAGTTAAAAACCATATTGAATAAATGAATCACATAGATGCTACGAAGGATAAACACACTGTCTATTATTTAAATAAATAAAATAATTTGACGAATTTTAAAATTTGCACTATTTAATTTTCCCAGTTGGCATTGAATAATAGAACAATTTCTGTTAAGCAATGTGTTTGATCAAGAATAATAATGTATTAATATTTTAATAAAATTTAGTTACCAATAACAGAAAGAGCAAGGCTTTGTAAGAAACCTAAAGGAAATCGACTCTCAAGTTTGTATGTACAAAGAAATCCCATAATAGCTCAAAATTACACTTCAACCTGATTTCATATAACTTTCTGCTTCTAAGTTGGGCACATCAGAGTTCTGCAAAGTTACCCTTAGAGTGTGATGCTCCTGTACAAGGAATGTTGTGATGTCAGGATGTAGGGTTACAATTGCCAAAAATTGGGTCCACATTGCTAGAAGGTGGGAGCAGAGCCATCCAAGATCTTTGCTGATCTGCTCTGCTATCTTTTCTGAATTATTCAGCATCTAGAAGGATGAAAGACAATGTCAAGAACAGCTAGTGACAAAGATAATACAACAACATATTGACTTAAAACCTAAAATATTCCTGTTGGGGATCTTACCTGAAACTTATAGTAAAGAGAAAGTACATTTGATTATTCATGTATAAACTGCCTCTAGAATTGTATGCTCAAAATTAGAAAAGTAATGAAATTCCTACTGATGAAAATGTGATCAGAAAAATATTAGAATGTGCAGAAATGAATAGATTAACAGTTGCAATTAAAGAGAAAGAGCAAACTGACCATTATAAGATAAGGGAACTATTTTATCAATGGCTAGAGAAAAAATATGAAAGCTAGAAATAGCTAATAAATTAGTGAAATATAGAAAATATATTAATAGAATTAAACATATTAAGAAGAGGAGTGTTATAGTAATAGAGGCTATCTCTCTCTCTCTCTCTCTCTCTCTCTCTCTCTCTCTCTCTCTCTCT